>MU183579.1:166434-208513 GCA_016904865.1 Pissodes strobi
TGTGAATATAAAAGGCCTTCATAGAATGTAGGCACCTCATATTTCTGGCTGATACTTTAATCCCTTTAGTTAACCAAGGCTTACTTTTTTTCCTAGGTTTTATATTTACAAGTGGAAAAGAACTCTCGCATATTTGCTGCAGCTGACAATGAAAAGAACTGAGTGAAACAGATCCATCACCACAGCTACCCCAGTAGTACGTGTCTAGAAGCTGCCTAAACCTGGAAAAATTACTTCTTGTTAGTAAACGTCCCTTGAAGTGTTTTGCTCTATTTTCAAAACTAGCGTCCAGGTTAAACTTTGACACAACTGGACAATGATCTGATAGTGCTGCATCTTCCATCAGACATAGAACATTTTCAGGACTGAAATTAGGCAGAAGTAATCCAAAAGAGTGGTAGAGTGGCTACTTATTCTAGTTGGTTGGTCAATGTGCACCGTAATACCTAATGAATGTAACAAATGACCTAGAGATTTACAAGAGTTCGAGTTCTTGTCAAGAAAATTAATATTAAAATCAACCGCCAGTATCACTGAAGCATGAGGAGGAAGACTTGATAATATAGTTTCGAGTTTAGAAATAAATACGTTAACATCAGCATTAGGTGATCGATAGGCACACAATAAAAACAACTTTAACTTTGTCGAATGAGCCATACAAATTTCAAAATCTAGTTCCTCACAAATAAAACTATACTTAGCAACATTTCTAAAATCAGACAAACCTTGAAAATCCTGTCTACACATTATCATAGTACCTCCACTGTTACAATTTAGCCTACAGAATATGGATGCTAGGGGATAGTTTGACATAAAAATTGGCTCATCAGCCCTAAGCCAATGCTCGGTAAGGAAAATTATCTCAGGATAATCTATGCTTTCCAAATAAGCTTCAAGTTCACCAGTTTTATTTCTAATAGATTGGCAATTTAAAACAAGGGATTGGCAATTAAAATTATTTAAGGCTGATTGAGCTGCTCTGACTTAAAAAAGGAACAAGCATTAGAATTGGAATTATCAAATTGCCAACTCTTGTCAGTTTGAGTATGCATACCTCTCATTACGACATTTTTTGACATCACTCTATTAGAATAAATATAAAAAGATAGGAGACGTGACATTGAATGGACGGAATAGCGATACCTAAAGTTAATTTTAAAATCAGTTATAATTCTTACACTACTTTTATGCATACTTAAAAAAGAACATATAAAATCAATAATACCCCTAAAACTAAACACTGAACATTTACGAAAATCATATTTTATCACAAAAATTAGATTAGTAAATTTTCCTAAGGACAAGATCTGGGCCAATTCAAAATTAGAAGGAACAGTAAAACAAAGATTTATACAAATAACAAAAGTATCATCCTCGTTGTGATCAACACCCAGATGAGCAACACTCCTTGCTAGTTGTACCGAAGAACATCTACTAAATACAAATCCAGATGTGGCGGTAACTGATTTAAGGTTGTTGGAAAGAATCCGAGAGTATCCTCTTGCACTAGAATCCCCACAAATTGTGACCCTTCTCCTAGCGCCCAGTTCCCAATTACGTAGTCTACCTTCCGGGTAACCATCAGAGCTCGGACAAGCAACCATTTGCAACTCCTCACCTAGGGATGGCACATGCTGTGAAGGTTTCGATATATTTTGTAAAACACTCTTTGTAGGAGGGGTAGTTTGGGTTGGCCCAGTAGACAATCTGCAAACCTCATTCTTAAGGTCAGTGATTTCGTTGGTATAAGACCAATTATTCATTTCCAAAACACGGATAGATGAGACCATGTTTCTATTTAAAGCATTCAGGTTTTCAATCTCCCTCTTCAAATCAGAGATATCACTGCACTTGGAGAGAAGTTCAGTTTCAAATGCTGATTTCCTTTCCAATTCATCTACCAGACTTTGTTCTGCTGCCAGAGCTACACCTTCAAGTTCAAGAGTAAATTTTCAATTTTAACTCTTCAATACATTTATATAAACTAGAAATTGTAGCATCTTTTTCACTTAAAATGTGTTCCATTTTTCCAATATTTGAATTTAATAATAAGTTGTGGTTAATTTGTTTTAAATTCTCAAGTTCATCCAAAATCATGCCTAATTTATCTTTCTCTTCACCATCTACATTCATACAATTTCTAGAACATAGAATTTCTTGCTGGTCAAGTTTAATATGAGACTTAAAGTCTCTGTTAAGACAACTCTGGTGCACAAGATTGTAACAGCCCACACAAATATAATAGCTGTAGAGTTTAGTGGCACAACATTTAAATTTGAATTTATTGTTCTCCATGATATAGAAGGAGAGAGAGTTATGCGTCGTACATCTAATACACTGTGCAAGCCTGTAGGCTATTTAATTCGGGAAGTACCTTAAGCGCGATATCCGACCAAGTGCTAGACACAAATCGAGCAAGCACCATTAACCCCAAGCCATCCCCCTAAACACTAAAATTAAAGTAAATAAAGTGGCAATCGAACCCGAAGCGAACGCCACTAAAATAAATTTGAATTTATTGTTCTCCATGAATATAAATTTTAAAAAAGCATACAACTCAAAAGAGAAGAAAATGAAAGTCCACTACACTGAAGCTTAAAGAAACAAAAATATTTCAGGTCAAAATCCGCTCCACTAATGTTTTTTTGCATTCTGTTTATTATTACTGCCTGCATACCTTAAACACATTGTTAAAGTACAATAAAGGAATGTTTTAACAATAGCACTATAGTTTTAAGCCATTTATCGTAATAAGTAGGAAACCGATTCAAGAATTAATTTCACAATAAAATAGCTGGCGAAAAAACCACACACACTGGTATAAAATAAAACTCAAACAACTAATATTTTCCGCAAGAAAACTCCAAAATTCAGGGAGAAAAAGTGATGTGTTATTTGGACAATTGACATGCCAAACAATATAGCAATGGAGTAATAATGCGGTGCTGTGATTGGTGGGTTCAAGATTAAAGCGTTTCTCGGTGGCAGCAAACAAAACTAACTAACTAACCCAAATTAAAAAACAAACAAACACGACCTTTAAAAAATAATAAAAAAAACATGTTTCACCATTGACGGGAATTGAACCCAGGCCGTGCGTATTGTAATAATAATATCTGACCACTGCACTAATAGATCTGTTGATAGCAATTCAGTGGACCGTAAAGACATGTGTAATTCTGATACATTCGGCATGAATTACTGTTTAATTAACTTAAACTAAACTGTGACTCAATCTACATAAGATTCTTAATGCAAACCATAATTTTTTTTACAATCATATCACCCAAGTATATGCTTGTACACATTGTAACACCCCCTGACCTTCAGAACACCAATCACAGCACCCCATTTTACTCCATTGCTATATACGGTTTAGGATCCGTGAATATGCTATCTCATTCTCTCGCATGCTTCATCGTATAGATCTATATCTTTTTTGGTGTCGCTTTTTCCGTTTCCGCGTTTCTGTTTCATGCGTTTCATCGAATCTCAAATCATTCCCGTTCACAGCCGGCTAACGGCGCTAACAAAGTTTTGAAATTGGCGTCGCTTTTTCCGTTTCCTCGTTTCCGTTTCAAATTCCACCCAACGGCGCTAAAGAAGTTTTAACTTTAAAAATGTTTTCTTTGCATAAAAGCCATATTTTTTTCCTATTTGCAATCTAAGCCTGTATTTCAGAATTGAGTGCTTATTCTTAGGAGTCCTAATTTATGGATTATTTTAAGAAGAAAATATCATATAAACTTCGGTAGGAAACCACTTTATTTTTGAGCTACTGTATTTGGAAATTGTAAAGAGTCGGTTTTACCTGAATATTTTGGGGATTTTTTGAATACGAGTATGTGTGCCGAACCCACACGGTGACAGGGTGAGGCGTTGGTTTTAATTTCTGAGGATGAAGTTTCACTTTTAGTATGTGGTACACAAGTACACTTATTTTTTTGAAGTGAAACTTCTATAAGCGTACTGGTTACAATATGTATGGAGAGCAAGCTGGCGAATGTGTTGCGCAAACGCTGACGCGAACGGCATGGCAGACGCAAGTAAAGACGGAGGCGTGTCACAGAATTAGAAAAGGAGATATAACGTTGGTAAAGACATCTAATACACTGTGTAAGCCTGTAGGCTATTTAATTCGGGAAGCACCTGAAGCGCGATATCCGACCAAGTGCTAGACACAAATCGAGCAAGCACCATTAACCCCAAGCCATCCCCCTAAACACTAAAATTAAAGTAAATAAAGTGGGAATCGAACCCGAAGCGAGCGCGACTATAATAAAAGAGATCAAGCAACATACCAACATGCTACGAGACCTTCCATATAATTTAGTTTAAAACTTGTCGACAAGCGGGCGTTGCGCGCGTACCTAATATATGGTGCAGGCCAGTAGGCTATTCTCAGTTGTGCGTATGAAATTTCACTTCAGGTGTGTGACCCATAAGCACACTGATTAAGACAGGTTTTTATTTTTCTTTAGGTTCTTTAAATAATGTGTGATTCTCGTTTCTTTTTGAAGTAGAGTATTGGATTTTTAAGTAATTTTACTTTTAATCATTCAACTATGCTTCTAATTTTCAACCGGGACTGTACTAAAAAATTACAACAAATAAAAACTCGTGAAATACCAAAGAAAGTCTTAAAGGAGAACTTGCGACTATAAGTGCCAACATAGTTCTAGTAACAGCACTAGAATCTACGGGTTCAGCGGCTGGGTTCGAGAAAATAATTAAAATAGCTACTTTTTAAGTTGTTTTTTTACTAAATGCCAAAGTAAGAAAAATGTAGCTTGAAAACCACAATAAATATCATTTTCATAATAATGATTTTTTAGTAGTGCTGAAAAACATCTAATAGTCAGATACAATCAGATACAGATTTACATCGATTGTAATTTAAAGACGTTAATAATAAATTAAAATTGAGAAATTATTTCCTCACAATCTAATTGTTTCAGCTTAGTTTAAGCGAAATTTCCAGTCAGGCAATAGGCAGCAGAGCACGGAGGGTGAACTTTCAAACTAAACTGTAAACGTAACAATAAAAACGAGAAGAGAAAAAAGGCCGTTCTGCCTACCGGAAAGGCAATCCGTCTTGATTTCAGTCTGGAGTTTTAGCACATGAGGATTGATAGACGCCATTGTTTCCTTTAATATTGATTCACTTGTATTTTAAGGGAAAATAGAGATTGAGATTTACAGTAGGAATATTGTTATTCTCTACAGCACCGAACATTAACAAAAGACTAGAAGGTCCACTCTCAGTCGGTACTTTTGATGTAGCGCTTTCAAAGGCGAGACGCTAGACTTTAGACCAGACGGGGTGAAACATGGCAAGAGGCCTGAGCGGCTAACCAGCACTTCATGAGGTTCCGCGACGGGGCAAGGAGGCAAATACTGGGGGGTGGGGGCACTTAGAGTGAACCTTCTAGTCTATTGTTAATGTTCGGTGTCTACAGCACCCCTCACAGAAAAAAAACTACGACATAAAAAAAACTTTAAAATACTTTGTCTAATCATTTTCGAAATGAGGCTCCTTTAAATATAGATTAAATTTCAAAATAAAGCACACATAAAAATGTTGTTATAATATATGGTCATATACATAATATAGAATACTTCTCTAATTGATTACGGTAAAATTCAGTTATTTGCATCTACGTCTCGTTCTAATGTTTTGATCATCTCTTGTTGATAATACCCTTAATTTCATTATCCTCCGGACAGGAATAAAGGGTCAAGGGAGCTACACATGTACTTGCCTTAAATATGTAGAGTTAAGGGATTTTCAGGATCTTAAACTCCAATTTTGTTTCGAGACTATGCTTGTCGTTGCATTCATCTCGAGTGAGTTTTTAACATGGATAGTCTCACGGTTGAGGCATACCTGGTTTAAGTGTAGTGGTACCATACTCTGATGCATTATATATCCATTTCTTAGGGTAACTAGACTCTGTGGATTAAAATCCTTCTTTGTTTATCTTAGAGGTTAGAAATGCTTTCAGCTGTTAATTTTGTAATTTAAACTTTTTTCCTTTAGCTGGTTTCGATTTTTGATTTTTCGAGAAGGAACAGGGTTGATTAGGGATTTTAAAGTGTGAAGGAAAATGAAAATAATTGTGAAGAAAAACTCAAGATATGAAACAATTAGTCTTACCTTATTTTATCATTAATACTTCAAGGTGGAAGTTGTTTGTGGTCAGATACCATCATAAAATGCCGTGCTGTTTCAGTTTTCGTTGATTTTCTTTAATGTAACATTCATTTTTCTTAAGTAATTTCCTTTGTGAGATTTTATTTCAGGAATCATGTCGATCGACATTTTGACTTGACATTTTGCTTTACACGTATCATAGAGGCGCATTTTTGTGACATTATCCAACCAACTAGGAATGCGTGCTCCGATTAACTATGTTATCGATCTGTGATCTGTGATAAATATTTGCTTTTAAGACGGTTTGCTGTGCGCTGTTATTAAAAATTACGGGGGCGGTATTAAGAATGCTTGCCGGCATTGCAGTGTTGACAAGAGAAAATCCGAAAATATAAGTGCATGAGTTCCGATATGGGATGACGTCATGCTTGTCGGAGCAGGTCCCTGTAGTGCAACGTTGTATTATTACAACTATTGTACTTGATTTATAACAGATATCTATTGACAATTAGATACTATCTCTTTGATTTGTTTGATATAAAAATTGGCTAAAATTTCCTTAACTCATATTTTATTTTGTTGCGAGGGCTAAGCCAAAACGAGTTCAATACTACAGCCTGGAAATATTCTGACTTGTGTCGTTTACAATTTGGTGGCGCCTTTTAGTCTGCACGTTGTGAAAACAGTTCGTTCCGGCTTATGCATGTTTAATTGTAAATTTCTTTAGCTTAACCTTCCGCTACTGGCGCGCAGATTTCTCTAACCGTTACTGGCGGCGGACTCTGAGTCCGCATACTAAAATATCCAATATGGGTGTGGATTTAGTCTGCATATTATTATGAAAACACTAAAATCTTATAAACAAAGCTTTATTTCATTAATTCGGAATATTAAACACATACTAAAACACAAAATAAAAAAGGTTTCAATAAACTTTAAACTCAATGTTGATAGCACTCTGAACAAACACAAGTTAGATGTTCCAAACACATAAACTTGTTACATAATCGACATGCGAATCGTGTTGGACGGTTTTTCTTCCTGTCACAATAGTGGCATCGTCCTCTAATGTTCATTGGCTGTGGATCAGGATCTGGATTTCTAATACCAAATATCTCTTTTATTCTTAGATATATGGTTTTGGGAATATTTGATTGCATTGCCCGTGAGCGGAGATGATTTTCTGCTAGTTGAGATGAAAGTAGATGCAAAAACTTTCGCCATGGTAATTTTTTGTCTGGATTTTGTAAATGATATAATACCATGGAATTAACCCCAGCCATGTTGAGTAGTGCATAAAAAATTACCATCGGCCAACGCCGAGTATTCCTAGCGCAATCGTAGGCGGCACACATTTTATCTAGTGTATCGACTCCACCTTTCGAACCATTATAATCGATTATCATCTCTGCTTTTCCTGTTTCTGCGTCAATATTATCATCATGGTGGAGACTTGAAATAAGCAATACATTTTTATTTCTCTTCGGTATATAAGAGACAGTCGTCATATCTTTACTAAATCCAAACATACTTGAGCCTATTGGTCTTCCTGTTGGATTGGAAAATTCTGGAGGAAGTTCAGCTTTGTTTTTTCTTATGGTGTCCAAGAAAGTAAGAGTGTATTCCGTCAATAAATTTTGCACAAGTGGTACACTACTGCACCAATTATCGCAGGTCACATTTCTTCTGGAGTGTCGAATAGGCTCAACAAGTCGACGAACAACAGCTGACGGTGAGTTATCGACGGAATAGGGTCCATCTGGCTGTGTTCCAACATACACCTCCAAATTGCAGGTATAATATGATTTTGAATCGACCATAGCAAATACTTTTAGTCCATATCTATTCGGCTTACTCGGAATATATTGCCGAAATAAGCATCTTCCCCTAAAGGCTTCCAATTTTTCGTCGATTGTAACGTTTTCGTAAGGTGTATATGCAGACTTACAATTTGTGACAAAACATTCAAAAATGTACCTGATTGGAGCCAGTCGATCCATTTGTTTTCTCTCGGCACGAGTATCCATACTGTCGAACCGTAAGTGCTGCAACAAAAACTGGAAACGGAACTTTGACATTGTAAGGCGGAATTGTTCGACACCGGTACCATTATCATTCCATAATTCGTCAACACTAAGGCGTCTATCATATCATTTATGAGGAATACCGAGAGCGGTAGGAGCGGCAGGAGTGGGACTTACTAGTAAATCCATAAAACGAGAACATGCGGAGTACCAGTCCGCGCGCCAGTTGTGGAAGGTTAAGTTTATTCGCTCTCAGTTTCTTCTAATAAATAAAATTTGAACATAAAAAAGCGTGGCAATCTTTTAACCTATCAAAAAAAGTCTCTCCACATCAGCGAAGTATTTTTAATCTCTTCCAATGTCGAGAGATGCCGAGCATTTAAGATATAAAATAAAGATGATTATTATTAGCAAAACTCAACTTTAAATTTTGTATCAAGTTGGAAAGAGATAAATCAGTTAAAGAAACTGAAAACCTCACCAAGAGCGGAAAGGTAAACTGCAAATAGTGCTAATATTTGATCCAAGAAATGATGAACTTTAAAATGTTCAGATGACACATAAAGGACATATCAAGGCTAACAAAATTGAAGAACATGCATTTTGTGCCTACTAACCCAAACTAACAAAGGTTTTTGCTGTTGTTACTTCTACCCAATTGAATCCCATCCAAACGTCCTCTGCAGTGGCAAAATTCAGTACACTCAGTATCTACACTCCACTGGAGCTCTATGCACCACTTTTAGGAACACGTCTGGATAAAACAGTAAGTAAATAGGATTCAATAAGAATTTACGACATAAATTATTCGACAGATTGCAAAACAGATATTTCTAACAAATTTTAGCTGTGCAAATATAAATCTCTCCTTTTCGCCGAGCCAGGGATACCACCCTGTCCAACCAGGACAGAGACACTCCAAGGAATTCATTAAAAGTTCCTCAACAAAGGCCACAGCTGACTAATTGAACCATAACAGAAAGGCTGTCGGAATGATGGTAGGCTTATTTACCGGTCACTGTCGACTGAAAAGACATTTAAGTCTCATGGGTCTGGCAGATGAAATCCTATGCAGGTTCTGCCAATAAGAAGAGGAAATTGCAATCCACGTTCCGTGCCAATTGATCTGAAAATGGAAACGCTTTTTTAAACTGGACGAAGAGTAGTTAGAAGATGAATTTAGCTGGGAAATGAAAAAATATAGCTGTTGTGACTATAATAATTCATGAAGACATATCACAGTCCCTTCGAAATATTCAGAGGTTTTCATCATTTATAAAATCATTATTATTTACTTCAAGAATGTTGCGCTGTCTTAACAATTAAGAATCAAAGAAACGATAAAACCGAAACCGAAACCATACACGATCAAAGAAGTAAAAAATTATAGATAAGTAAATCTTAAAAAGATGGCCTTGCCGAAGAATTGTCAACTGGCTTAATATTATACTGAGAATAAAAGTCAGAATTCAAAACACAATGAATTTAAGCTTTGGTGTAATTTTTTTTATTAATTTAGACCCTAAAAACCCTTTCACAAAATTATTAGTATAAAATTGTCACCAAAGTAGCATCTGTAATTCCTGCCAGTATACAAAATTAAAAGAGAGCATTAGGGTCGCAATTGATACCTCTGCCAGAATTTAGTTTGAAGACTTCTGTAAGGCCTTTTACACAGATCAACTAACCCAAACCCAAAGAAAGAGAGAAAATATGAGAAGTTTTATTTACATGTTAAGTCGAATCTGAATATATTGTTAACTATAGACCACCGCCGCGGAGAAGACAGGTACCAGCCACTATATGCCAATGGGTACAGACATGCCTAGAAAATAGGATAATAACATCATCCTCAATCAAAGCCATGATCGTAGCTAAAGTAGGTAAAGAATGCCCCAAGGAGGAGTTTTATCGCCACTGTTGTGGGCGATCCAGGTAGATGATTTGCTTCAAAATCTATCTGCTTAAGGTTTCTATAGCTAGGATATGCAGATGATAACTTAGTGACTGTGGTGCGAGGAAAATGTACCGACACACTCTCTGAGAGAAGTTTGTTGTAAACGCAAATAGCTCTCAAGTCAACGCACAAGAAACAATAGTGATATCCATTATACGAAGGAGAGTCCTGAGAGGTCTAAAACTAATAGCTCTCAACAGATAATCCACAGAGGTGAAATACTTAGGAATCATTTTTGATCAAAAGCTGGAAAGTGGAATGCATGCATCCAAAATGTTACACAGAAGGCTGCGATAGCATTACGCAGGTGTAGAAGAATGCGTGAGATAAACTGGGGTCTAAGCCCTAAGTTGATCATATGGTTATACAGGAGGGTGATGAGACCTATGATAACATATGGAGTAATGAAGACGATGAGGATATTAAGTATCGTGCCAAGAAAAGCGTGTCAGTGTGCCACGGGAGCCAAGAACTCAAAGCCTAGGTCCGTAGCCCACTGACTCTTGCAAGGACATGCACCAATAAGCAAGAGTCATAAGGAAAAAGCTCATCTGGTGACTGATGGCTCGAAGATCCATCCAAGGTGTCGGAATCGACATATATGAACAAAGAACGGCATAAGTCTTCCACTATATATGGTAAATCTAGCTAAGGCTAGGCTAGGAAGTAACTACCATAGACCACTGCGCCAAGGAAATGGAGAACAGAAAAACTACCAATAAGACGGTGGCTATCTACTTCGATAGTTAGGCAACACTAAAGGCATTAACACCAACAGTATAACATCCAAATTGGTAGAGAGTTGCTGCAAGGCATTGAACGAGCTAGGTAGTCAAAGCAAAGTGACTCTAGCTTGGGTTCCGGGGGACGAAGGTCTCAGTAAGTAACCAAAGCACGCTCGGTACGGGCTTTTGGTGGAACTAGAACCCTTTTGTGTGGTGGCCAGGTGTACTAGTAAGGCAACGCATCCGTTTCGAAATCAGCAACAACCAAGTCTCAGGTATGGTGGGATGTTCAACCAGAACAGAGACAAGCTAAGGAATTCATTAAGAGTTCCTCAGCAAAGCTCACAGCTGACTAACTAAGCCACAATAGAAAGGCTGTCGGAATGATGGTAGGTTTATTGATCGGCCACTGTCAACTGAAAATATATTTAAGTCTGAAGGGTCTGGCAGATGAAACCCTATGCAGGTTCCGCCAAGAAGAAGAGGAAACTGCAACCCACGTTATGTGCCACGGTGAGGGTATCGTTAGGACACGTTCATAACAAATGGGCGAAATCAATCCAGTAGCTACATGCTATACTGAGGAATTATTACCAAGGGTATGGAGTATAATTATTAGAGATACATAACTAGATGAGGTACTCTAAAATCAGGGAGAACCACAATAAATCTTACAGACCGTGGTGGTGGAAAGGCCACTTTTGGCAAACTCTCAAATCGTTCGTTAACTTACAGGAGGTATTGCCCAAACACCTATTACTTTTTTGCTCATTTGATGATAAATACTTAAGATACGGAAAGCAGCTCAGTACTTGCTGACTGCTTTTGACGTATATGGCTACGCTACCAACTTTGACGAAATTAACGAAATATTTTTTAAGGGTCCTTGACAAACTCATGTTGGTGGTAGTGGCAGAAGGGAAAACTTCCCTCCGAGGTTTGTATAATATTTCATTTCAACAGCTTTGCCATCGTTCTCCTGTGGCAATTCAAGCTTTCTACCTCTTGTTGTTAACAATACGAGACTTGACTTTGGACAAGACATAACAATCTCTATCGTTGTTAATTGTCTTGTTGATTTTGGGTATTTTTTATATAAGAGTTATTCAATAAAGATATTCCATAAATATTTTGCTTTATTGAATGAGGGAGAGAAATGAGAGAAGAACACGAGTGGGAGAAATGAGTGAGGGAAATGGAAGATGGAAATGGGTGGGGTAATGGGAGAGGGAAGTAGAGGTAAAATACATAATACGAAAGAAGAGATGATGAGTGGCGAAACGAATCTTCTTATAAGGGAAACTGTTACTGATGCAAGTTGCACCTATAAATTTTACGTGCTTATTGTTAAAAATGTATTTAGTTTTTAGGTTAGTTAGAAAAAGTTAATGATTTTCCTTCATAAAAGTTAAACTATGTGTGATCATTTAGGCTTACAAGGTGATTTATAATTTATTTTTATTATTCGTAAATGCATTACAATTTGCTCGGTTAAAAAGTATTTATTTTTTAAGAGTCCAGCGCACTGCATATAAAATTTTTCACCAAATAAAAAGAGAACAAATTTTAAGCCATCACGAGACTGGCAATATTTCTTTCATCGCATTCTATTAAAGTTGCATGATTTCTACCACATCTGCATTTGTATCTCAATTACGTTTTTAGAATTGTTAAAATTGGAATCGCTGCTGATCCGTTGGCTACGCAAACCTCAACTAATGGATAACCATCAACTATAGTCTAGTTTATTCAGTGTTTAATGTTTGGCTTGATTTCCCTAAAGAAATTAACGTAGCGTCAAGACGAAAAGTACCTTCAAACAGAAATCTCTCTCGTCTGCCTATCTTGTCTTCGTCTCGCTGCATTTTTTCTTTCTTTGTTTGCGATCGTGTTTTCTTTCACACTGAAATGGAGAACACCGGCAGACTCGATATCAGCATGATACCAATAAGATCTCGGCAGGGGAGTTTTAATACACTACGATTTGTCATGGCGATTGTTAATCTCAATCGGGGTACAAGCGGAAAGAAATTATCTTAACGTTTGAACTAAAAATCAAACTAGTCGCACTAGAGACTCTATTACATTAATTAATTACCTAAGAGGAAGGTGGAAAAATTAATATAGTAGCCACTGTACTGCTAGATTTGTATTCACTTCAACGTCTGAAATTGGATACATATGAGATTTTTTTACATATTTTAATTAGCAAAACATTTTTGGCAGAAATCATTTCTGCTTCCGAAATAACGAAAAATGCGCCATGTGAAAGTTCGGCATCTGTTAAATTCATTATTTTCTAAAAAAAGATCCAGAAAATGGACTTATTTTTTAAAACTTGGAGATTTGTTTGTTTCTAGTGGCATTCTACACCTACATGTCTATTTTAAAACAGAAAATCCGACATATATAAAATTTCTTTTTTTTTACATTTTTTGTATTTACCTCCGCAACTGGTTACCTCCAAAACATTTAAAATGCCTCAAAAAACTAGAAATACAACAATTACTTCACATATTGAATTAATATAATTAATATGGTATAATTAATTTTGAAGAATAAATTTTACGAAATAAAAAAGGACCTTCTTGGACTATTTTACAAATTTAAAGAAAATTACGCATAATTTATAACTCTTTTTTATTAAACCTCATTTGTATAGGTTAAAAAAAATTGTAATTACTATTTAAACCACTACTTAAAAACAGCAAATAAAAACAACAAGTGGTAGATGTGATCCACCCGCATAACCCGCTGAAATACCGCCACATTGGTCTAGGTGGCGTGAAATGATCGCTGGTTCATGTTTCGCCACCATGCCTTTGGGATCCGGTCCCCAGGGTGGAAAAGAAGAAATATTGCATGATGGCGCCTCCCAGATCAAAATACTCCGGAGGTAATAGCCTCCCATTCGGATCTCCGGGTGGAGGCTGGCCTGGGGGACCATCGGAACTGAACGTCTCCAAGATAGAAAATAGACTGTGGTTGGACTTCTGCAACACAAGTGGCATCAACACAAATATTAACTAGGTCCACCAGCACTTAACATCAAATAAATCTCACAATTTAGGTCTATCAGAAACAAAAGTGAAATCAAGCACTACACATGTTCACTTGAATAAACCCGGATATGACCTTCACTCCCGATGTCGACATAACTGTGAATTAGCTGTTTGTATATAAGACCATTTATGTTTTCAACGGAACATACGAACCTAAGGCCTTCAATGTCATGTGGTTCAAATTAAGTACATATCGACCAACCAAATTCATTTGTTGCTTGTGACCACCTAGCGAACAGCAATATTATCAGTTTTTCTCAAATACTGGCAATCAAATAAATTTTCTGCAGATCAAGTATCCAACGGCAAAAATTGTCATAGTAGGAGACTTCAACGAACATAACATCGACTGGTTTAAACACTCCATCAAAAACAACGACGAAGGACGAGAAGCTGAGACTTTTGCCATAAGTCATGGATTTACTCAGCTGGTGGACGAACTTACCAGGAACCCTGCGCGTCAAAACGACTTTGCTAGTTAGCCTCTTGGATCTATTCTTAATAACTAATCCTGACCTCTTCACCGTAACTGTCCAACCTCCGTTGGGCTCATCAGGCCACAATCTTATCTCCGCAACCTGTGAACTTGCTACCAAAACACAGGAGCCACAGGTCCCCCGAAAGGATTTTCACTAAAAATCTGCAAAGAGGCGTGATCTTCGCGAATTTTTTCTTTCTTTTCCTAGGAAAGATGTCTGCTTTAGGAATCAAAACACCCCTGAATCTGCTGCTGAGATAGCTCAAGTTATCCTAGCTGGTATGGAAGTTTTCATCCCCTCTTCTATGAAACGTATCTCAAACAGTAAGCCATGGTTTGGGAAAAACTGCTCAAGAGCGGACAACGCTAAAAATGCCGCCTAACGCAAATGGCGCTGTGATCCGACAGCTGAAAATCCAAATGAATTCATCACGACTAGAAACCAGTGTAAGCAGACCAAGAACAAGCTTCTCCTATGTCCTAACAGATCAAGATCCTGTCAATCAGGGTTTCTCAAAGACGTCAATCCCACCACTGACCAAAGATGATAGCTCAATAGTGGAAACGGCAAAAAGAGAACATTTTTACCGATATGTTTGCATTAAATTCTACCTTAGAATATCAAGGAAAGACTCCCCCAGCTATTTCGAAAGTGAATTAATCAATGCCAGGTCTGGTATTTCGTCAACGCGAAGTGAAACGAATAATCAAAAGCTTAGACGGTAATAAGACCACAGGACCGGATGGCGTTCCGGCTATAGTGCTTAAGAAACAGCTCCACTATGCAGGCTTTTCTCCATATCATATCGAACTGCATGCTTGCCTTCTAGCTAGAAAATGCGCTCAGGTCCAACCAATCCTGGAGAAAGGTAAAAACGATTCCAAATAATTACCGTTCAATTGCCTCGAAGCATTTGATAGGGTGTGGCATGTCGGATTGTGAACCAAATTGACAGCATACGGACTACCACCGGCACTGCTTCTATGGCTTTTCAATTTCTTAAGGGATCGACGTATCCTAGTTGGTATTGATGGACGAATTTAGGACTGTTTTTCGAATGACAATTTTCCGAAAGACAGTTGTTCGAAGGACAGTTTTTCGAATGGACAATTATTCGAATGGATAATTATTCGAACGACTAGTTTTTCGAAAAGACAAATATTCGAAAGGACCGTTTTTCGAAAATATTAAATTAGAGAAAATATAAAGATAATCTTATTTGACAGGCGTATAGGCGACTATAATATTAATGTTAATAGGTACTATTAGGGCTTTGCATGGCCCACCGTTCGCTTCGCTCCCTACGGGGGCTCAATCAACAAGAACGAACCAAGTAGTAACCAAAACTAACCCAAGACTAACCCAAAATTAGGAAAAAAAGGTAAATTAATAAAAAACAATAAACAAAACATCTGTCGCGACCAACGGGAATCGAACCAGCAGTGCCGAAATGACAGGCAAAAACGTTACCTTCTACACCACTGTTGCAGAAATTTTGCTAAAACGGTAAACGAGACTTACCCAAACTAAATTAAAGATTCGAAAAACGGTCCATTCGAAGAATTACACATTCGAAAAATTGTCGATTCGAAGAGTTGTCTTTTCGAAGAACTGTCCATTCGAAGAAATGTCGTTCGAAGAACTGTCGGTCGAATAATTGTCATTCGAAAAACCATCCGGATTCATTGATGGACATCTCTCGGAGGAATTTAAAAGAATGTAAAATCAATGCAGGAGTTCCTTAAGGCTGTACATTATCACCCACACTCATCTTGCTCTATATAAATGCCATCGTGGAATGGGGTGAGGAAAACAATGTCTAGTTTAACGTAGGAAAGACTCAAATAGCTGTTTCTCAAAAAAAGCAAACACCGCAGGACCTGACTTATCAATGACAGGACAAACACTGACTCTGCCCACATCCATAAGTTTATTGGGGTATTGGGTATCAACTTAAAACAACAACATATCTTGGCCTAATCATGTCACCAAAATGGCCAAAGCAGCAGCACAAAAGCTAGGATAACGCAAAAAGTTGTATACACCTTAACAGCTCTTATTGCTCTATAAAACCCAGATAAGACCATCTCTGGAATGCTGTTCCAATGTGTGGAGCTCGGCACCCAAACGCATGCTCAAGATATTAGATTCTATACAGAGGAGAGCAGTCCGGCTTGTGGATGACCCAGAGTTGACTAAAGACCTTCATAGCCTCGAACATCGAAGAAAAGTGGCAGACCTATCTCTTTCCTATCAATACTACTACGGAAGGTGTTCGAACGAGCTGGCACACATGATTCCGCACCGAGTTGTGCCAAACAGAAACACCCGTCAGACACAAGCTGCTCATCAACTTATGATTCAGTTGCGAACACTGCCTCGCTCTGGAATGGACTTCCGAGTAACGTCTTTTCCAAAAATTACAACCTACAGCGCTTCAAGTCCAACGTCCACCCTCTTCTCCGCTCGTTGAGTGGTATAGGATTTTCCTTTTGAGTGTGTGCCGAACATAAAAAAAACAAACAATAAATAAAGAATACTAAATGTATTTAATGCACACAACATTAGTATAGCCATGAAATGCCGTTGCTAGCTAACCTCTTACCTATCTGTGTGAATTTAGTAAAAACTGCCTAGGTATATTCAAACGTGTTTCCCTTATAACATTTGCCAATTCACCAACATTACAAAAAGGCCTTCTTTTGTAATGTTTTCATTTTAAAAAATCCCTGGGGATCATGTCAGCCAAGGAAATTCAGAATATCTCTCCATACACCTGCCTCTGAATAAAGTCTTCAAAAAGTCTTTAGAATTAATTGATGCTCCGTCTTGTTGAAAAACCAAACGAGACCTTTCATTTAGCTGCATCTCTGTAGATATATAAGGTGTAATTTCTTGTTGCAATAAGTTTAAGTATCCTCTAGCGTTTAAACTGTGACGAAAAAGGTCAGGGCCAATCAGTCTACTATCAAAAACACCATACCATGCATTAATTTTAAAAGATTACTAGTCCTTTGGTCCTTACACTCTTTTATAAAATTGGGGTTCTCGTCAGACGACCATCAACAATTCTGACATGATACCATTCGATTAGAAGTTAAACTGGCTTCGTTTATAAACATAATCTACTTGTAAAAATAATGTATGTACTTGTATTCGCGCACAAAATTCCAGCCTTGAGGCAAAATCTCTTCCCTTTAATGCTCTAATGAATTTAGGCTTATGAGGGTAGAAACGTCGTTTCTTAAGAATTCTTCATACAGTTCTGTTAGCTACATCTGTCCTTATGACTATTCCAGCTACACAAGTGGCATTATGCTCCACAACGTCAAGTAAAATATATTCCTCCTTTTCAGAAATTTTCCTTGCAACTTATAAGAACCCAATTTTTTTTACCGATTCAAACAAAGTCATATCACAACCTTCCTTAAATATCCCTTAAAAGCCTATAAATTTTTAAGACTTACACAGGTTTCGCAATAGCCTCAATTGCAACAAATTCAATGAGACTTTCCAAAAATATTGATGTTATAAACAAGCCAGCTGCATAGTTATAAATCATTTACCAATAAATTAAAATAGGACAAAATCAATTTTAGTCATGGTGGCACTTTAGGAATAAGCAAGCCAAAAATATACTTTACAGAAGAATAGAATACGTACATTTTAGATGCTCATCTTCGATTTCTCTATCGAAAGTTTATAAACATCAATCAGTAAGTTTAATTCTAGGTACTTTTTATAGAGTTTAAAAATAGATGTTTGTCTGCTTGAGTAAGTGTACTAATTATTAGTGTTAAAAATGCCTTCCGCCTATTTTAATTCAGTGACCTATTTACGCTATAAATTATACGAGGTGATCTGAAAAACGTATATATTTACCTAAGAATGAAACAAAAAATATGCGATATTATTATTAGAAATGTACTTACGTAGCCTAGTATAAATTCATGTGTTGTTGCATAAAAATAACCCTTGATTCAAAACAGGTATCAATAGATTATTTGTAAACTGACTTAAGTATTCTGAGATATTTTGCAAATTCTCGACCAAAAAGTAATTAGGTAAAGCTAAATCTGGAGTATACAGCGGTTCATCCGCTGTATCCTCCAGATAAAGCTCATAGATGTTGTATTTTAAAGGTTACGTAATAGAATTAATATTGGAGCTTAACTTAATAATTGTCGCCTAGCTTGTCATTGTTTCAGTTTTGGAAGATATTAATATTAATTTTTAGTAAAAAATACTGAAATTAGTTAATACGTTTAGAACGGCTACAGATGGGTATATCAGATAATTATTACGAAAAGTTAATCAAAAGTCAACGAAGATTCGGAAAACGGAAAAACCTATAAGTTATGCTGCTACTCCCAAGTATAAGTAGCAACACTACATTCCTGATATATTTTTAAGTAGCTAAGTATATTTATGAAAGTAAATTTATTCATAGGATCACGCTGTATGTTTGAATGTAGGAATAATTAACGGGTCTTCAGCCAATAAGGTTTATTAAAAGTTGATTTGTTTTGCGTCCAAGCTTTCCGTCAGTATATCGTGACCTTCGTCAGGGAATCAAAACTAGTTGAACTCAATTTTGGCAATTATAACATTTTAAAAAATATTGTAAAAAATTGGTAAAATATTAGAATAACTTATAGAACTACATAAAATGTCAAAGTCAATCAGATTGAAGAAAGACATTTTCTGGACACAATCCGTTTTATTCCGGACTCTATTGAAATTGCCGAAAATCGGAATGTGGTAAGTATTTTCTTTAAGCAAGTATGTTTTCGAAAAAGGGGTCAATTTGGGTCGTTCTTGCGTCGAAAATGTCGTGTCAGTTTGATAGGGAATTTATAGGGGAAAAACTCTTTAAATGTTTCTCCGTTTCGGAAATGGCGGGAAAATTGGCTTTCAGTCAAAAAAAATAAGGTTTTTATTGCCAATCACTTGATGAGAATCTACGTCAAAATACGAAGGATTTTTTAAAATTATTATGTCTTTTATACAGGCTGAAGTAGTTGAATATAAAGTTTTCATCATTTCGAGTTTTTTGGTAGAGCAATAAACATGGATGAGTGCCTTAGGGTGCAATACTTTCACCAACTCTGTTCCTCATTTATGTTAATTACCTGCTGACCGAAATCAATAATCCTGTTTACAGTTTTGCAGATGAAAGTACCCTTGTCTGCCAATTGAGATCAGAAATACCTTTACCAGCGACTGAGACTTATCACCGCAGACAGGAGCAGATTACAACAATTAATCAAGACTAACCCCAACGTAATTAATCAAGATTTGGAGAAAGTTCCCCCTTGGGGTGATCAATGCAGCAAAAACCCAAGCAGCCACGTTTACCAATAAAGCCAATACCAAAGACAATCTCTGTGAATTGTCTTTGCCAATACGGCGGGCCCTGACATCTTTATGGCCGGATCGACCTTTTCTTCATCCTCGCAAATCGGACTACTGGGTGGCTCGGTCAACAGCAATATGATCAGTTGGCATGACCACGTTGCTAACATCGCAAAATTAGCCTCGCAAAGGCTTGGTGCGCTATTTCGCAACAGAAAACTGTATACACCGGAGCAGCTGTTCTTGCTGTACAAAGCGCAAATGAGATTTAGAATAATGCTCACACATCTGGGGTTCCGCACCTAAGCACACCCTGAAGCTGCCAGATTCCATTCAGAAGACAGCTGTGCATTTCGTCGGCGACCCGGAGCTATCACGGTATCTGGATAGTCGGGAACACCGCAGACATGTAGCACATATCCCCCTGTTTTACAGATATTTTCACGCAGATGTATCCAGGATTTGACCCGCCTCAGCCCGCCCCAGCAACGTCTGTCAGACAATCACGACAAACGGCAAGAGCGCACCCGTTCGTCGTTCAACTGGAAACACCTAGAACATCGTTTTACAAGGACCCCTTTGTCTGGCGCACTGCATCACTGTGGAACTATGGAAGGGGCACTTAAAAGATAGGTGACAAAGTGACGCTTATAATTTAACTGCTTGCACCGACGGAACAAGAGACATACTTTGCTAAGTATGGATTATCCTTCGCCAGGCTAAATAGGATCACTCGAGAGTTATCTCTGTGTCACTTTCTATGTAAGTAGAGTAAGGAAAGTAATATTACGGAATGGAACAATACAAAATAGCAAAATATGGAATAAAAGAAACGGGGGGATTTTCTTATATTATAAAAGAGTTATTGCATATGAATTATGCCTTGTCCTTCTGGGATTTTGACATTACCATTACCATTTCTTGAGAGTTGGTGTCTTGTCTTGACTCAAGAAACCTTGAAATTTCTTGATATCTTGACAAAAGGGGAATCCCCGTTTAAAACTAGCGGTAAGATTGGCTGACGTGATATTTATGCTTTATGCGTTGTTTACGTAGCGAAATTTACGCCACTTTGTACTCTGACTGAAGCAGACCCGCTTTGCAAAGTTCGTTTTGATTCTAATATCCATAACATATCCAAAAATGATAAAAAAAATCCTCTGAAAATAAAAAGTCATTAAAGCATTAAATTGATCCAATTTCATTTGGCCCACAAGACATTTACCAAAATTAAAATATCAATTTCAATTTTGTTTGTATATGCCTGTTTTTTAATGGTCAATATTCCGAAACCTTTCCAATCTTTTTTGCATATTTTTACATCTTCATTTCATTCGGTCGATTTTTGCAACGACCTGAAACATTGGTTTTAAAAAATACCCCCTTTTCTGTGCGACATTGAAGTAGACCCGCTTTGCAAAGAACTTTTTGTTCCTAATACCTTAAGCCATAACATATCCAAAAATTATCAAAAATCCATTGAAAATAAAAACTACACACACCTTCAAAAGTCTTGGACCCCCAACTACTTTTCTCATAAGACACGATACAACACTGCCTGAAAACATTAATATCTAATTTAATAAATAGTCAAACAGAGTGATTCAAAAAAAGAAAATGCTAATATAAGATGAAGCTACAAATGTGTTACAAAGTGAATCTACTGCCGTAACCAGTGGACTATATGCAGAGTGTTGAGAGTTTTTTGAGAGTTTTTAGATAAACATAAATTTTTGACTCTCCCCGTATGAAACAGAAACTAAAGTTTGACTAAGGTCTTAGGGTGGATAACTTTGCCAATGAATTGTCTATAAAGTAATACCAAAAGTTTAAGTCAAAATTGAGGATTTTTTTATATCGAGTGAATTCAAAATTCAGGATTTCTCTGAAAATTCTTAACACTCTGTACTTACATAATCGACTGGTTACAGCAGTACATTAATTTTGTAATTCTTTTGAAGTTTCTTTTTTGAATCATTTTGTTTGCTTATTTAATAAAACTAGGCGTGCGTGGTGTGTATTAAACACTAAGAAAGGTTCCAATTTAACTTGGCCCATAGTGTATATGCCAACTTTGGACATCCGGCAAAGTACTCGGTATTATAAAAAAATGTTTGCATAATATATTTTTTTCGTTCATCTGTTAAAAATGTTGCAATGCTTTGTTTTTTTTTTCAATAAACTAGCAAACATATTAGTTGTTCTTAATAATTCTAGGTTTTCAAGAAATTTCAAGATTTTCTTGATTTCTTTCCAAGAAATCTTGATCTTGAAACGTAATTTCTTGTCTTGTCTTGAAAAACAAGGATCATTTCTTGTCTTGAAATCAAGACAAGATCAAGACAAGAACAAGAAGTTTTCAAGAAAATGATGACCCCTAATTGTAAAGTCGGCTTGTTCAAAACATTTTATTTTTTCTAAAAATAATTTTAAGAATATAGTTTTGAATTGTTCTCAATGGCTTTAGAACTTTTTCATATGAACTTCCACACACTATTATAGCATATCTAAGTAAAGAATCTACTATGGCTTTGTATACACAAAAAATATGTTCATTTAAGATTTCCCCAATCATTTAAAATTTTCGAATTAATTCTCTAAGAATTAGTTAACCTAGAAATATGCTGTTTACACTTAAGATGTTGTTCAATTATTACTCCTAAATAGTTAGTAGATTGTACTTCTTTTATTTCATGTTCAAACCCATTTATTTTTATGGCATTAAAATTGGGAAGATTTGCTGTTGTTAGCGAGAACACTATGTAATTTGCGAGGTAATTTGTTTTGTCAACGTTCAGAGTCAATTTAAATGAGTCAAGCCAATTTTTTATTTTATCCAATCCGAAAGCGGTTTTTTCGTATACGTCTTCCCATGTTTCCCCCACCAAAATTACGACTGTGTCGTCAGCATAGGAAACTACCATACCATTATTTAACAGGATATCTGTTAAATAGTTTATATAAATTGAAAATAGTAAGGGACCTAAGACCGTGCCTTGTGGCTTGTGGTATGCCCATTAGAACCTCCGAAGGGTCACTGTATATGTTATTAACTTTATTCCTTTGCTTTCGACCCAGCAGATAGTTTCTAAGACCTCCAACGCACCACCTCTGACCCCATAGATTTCTAAGACACCAAGAAGTAAGTCATGAGGCACCCTATCGAAAGCTTTTGTCAGGTCAAGGAAAGCAGCAAGACATTTTTTACCTTTATCAAGATGTTTAGTAATGGTGCTTATTACTTTAAGTATGGCATCAGAGGCACTAATACCACTGTGGTTTTTAGACAAAATGTTGTTAATAGAAAGGAAATTAGTTAATCTTTCCTTAAGGCATTTCTCAAATATTTTATGTGTTTAATAATATCACTCCTATCAACAGGCTTTAAAAACATGGAGCTTAATGATTTAAACTTTAGTTGAGAAGAAATCTTGGAGCGTTTTATTTTGTCAGCCATACCTTTACCTACATTAATAAAAAAATGGTTACAATATTCGGCCATTTGTATCTTGTTCGTAAAAAGTTCATTATTATGATCTTTTATTTCCAAGCTGTCTGTGTTCCTTATTTTCATTAACAGCATCTGAGATTATTCTATAATTTTTTTATGCCATGTTTGCGTGTACTTATTTCATTTTTATAATAATTAATTTTTGTTTGGTTATTATTTTATTCAAATTATTTCTGTAAATTAGGTAATTATTTTTGATTTCTAAACTATTTTTATTTAAGAATATTATTTTTAAATTTATAGCGTTCTTTAATCGCCAGAACAAGACCTGTGGTTTTAGTTTTTATGCTCTGTATAATAGCCCGTCTTATGGGTTGTAGCCACTTCTGCAAATGTATCAATTTTTTTAATAAAATTTAATGCTGCAGTTTCTGAGATATTTGTTTCCAAGACCTCTTTCCAGGTTTCTCCCTTAATTAGATTTTCGAATATTTCATTATTAAACGTTGAGATTATCTTAGATAACTGCTTATTTTCGTTTTGGTTATTTTTACATGAAAAATTAATCATTATCGGGTGGTAATCACTTGTATCATTTTGAAGAATATATGAAGCTGGCTGAGATGAACTTGTCTATACAAAAAATATGATCGAGACACGAGCTGCTGGTTGATGTAGCACGTGTTGGACCGTGTATGGCACTGTAGAATCCATACAAATTTAAGAGAGAGATATATATTGATTAGCTTCTGGATTTACCTTATTAGATATATTTATGTTCATATCGCCAATCAACAGCCCAATCTGCTTTTTGTTCTTGTTTGAATAATATTTATCCAGATCATCAAAAAACAGTTGCATGAATTAATGTCACGAATATAATAAATTAATTTGACATAAGGTTACCCTTCACTTGCCAAGAGTGAAATTTACAGCTGAGGCATTGATGTACTTTTTCACATAGAGTAGGTACGTATTAGGTATTTCAAACTTTTTGATAGGATCTTTTACTTTTATATTTTTGAGATGTGATAAAATAATATAATATTAAATATCAAATATCCATCATTGGTATTTGATGATAGTTGAGGTTATTCAATTGAATAGGTCATGTCGGTTCCCGCACATGCGCATACCTGCTCTTAATAATAAGGGTTCTTTAAGCCGCCGAATTGGCAGACTTGGCAAAGTCACTTTTAATCTGCTCTTAAATTACAATGCATGCGTTTACTAAATTTGAAGCTTCCCTTAACCTAGAGATTTGCTTTAATTCGTCGATGCACGTCGGTATAAGCAAAGAATATTCTACTACGATAGAATATTCTTTGGTATAAGATACGTTTTTAGTACTCACACGCGTCTAGTTTAAAAACCAGCCTCGAAGTGACGATTTTTTTATACATTTTTTAATTTTATTCGCTCAGAGCTCGTCCATTATGTTGGAATTCATTCAAAATTACCCGTATCTTACTCATAGGTCTACTCTATAATTAAATAATAAACATCACTTAGTTCTTAGGCGTATCGGGAGAAAGCAAGATCAACCATAATTACAGTTAGTTGCTGGGTTTCGTCTATATAGCATTCCGTTTGTAGGTATTATTTCGGGTCATCGGACTGGGGCCGAAGCAGCTGTAAACGGCTTATTTGAAATTATTAGTTTGTAATCGACGATTTTTTTGAAGTCATTAATAATTTTACTGTTTTAAGAAGTAAGTAGATTTTTTCAAAACTAATACTGACTATTTTACAGTTTTATTGAATGGAACTAAATCCTAACAGCCTGTAAAGGTTTTCAGTTATTGACTAAGTGGATTTGACAGAAATTTAATGAAATTGCACTAATGCTACTTTATGATTATTATTATTTCTGGGTAATCTTTCTTTAAGAAATGTAGAGCAAAAACAATCGAAAGTGGCATTAGTTCATCTGAATGATAAATGCAAATAATATACCTAAGCACAAAGACGTTGCAGATTCACACCTCAACACAATCCATTTCACTATTATCTTAAATTGTCGGTTAAAAAGCACAAATTAAATAATATACACTGTAATTACTAATAAAAGTCAATAATTTACGCAAACAGCAAAACCAAACAAAGTGGCCATTACAAAAATGCCAAACCTGGCTCGTCATCGGCGCGCATGACCGTTCTAGTGCATCGTGCTCAAATTGAAAATTTTTGAATCACGATATATCTTTTATTTCTTAACAAAGCGTGAGCATGAAAAGAACATCAAAATTTATATACAGAAACTGGAGGCAACTTGGCAACCACAAGGAAAGCGATGACTACTCCACCTACGTTTGCTTGCCTAGATTAATGACAAGGAAATAAGTATAGGAAGTTACGTGAAACAAAAAGAGATAAATAACAGTAGATAAACTTACGAAGTCAGTTACCAGTCTTTCCTTACCTCTGCTGATAATATTTACTTGTTTACACTTTTTCTTATAATACCCTTTGACACCTACCTCTGCCACCCCTGTGCGGTCAGTTAGGTAAAGAAGTTTATAAATGTGGTAATTATCACTCATGACAATAGGGATAATGGTTTCACATTTCGATAGATTGGATTGTATTGTATTGTAAATGTGTTTACAGTTAACAGTCACACCACATATTTTTGCGCGTTGCGCGCTTTGCAGCATAGCTTAGTTGTGTGTTATTAGATGAATCGTTGGTTGTACGGAAAATACCTTTTCATTCTCCCCTCTACGAAATTATAATTTTCTGTTTTAAAAGGTCAAGCGAAAGCGAAAGTAAAACATGCTAGGTGATAGGTTGCTAAGTACGAAAAACTTTCGTGCCCTGGTTGACGAAAAAAATAAAAATGTCAAGTCAACGTTGTCAATGTCAAAAGTTATTTAGAATAAAAATTAAATGTAGATTTAAAATTGTTATATGAACCTGAAATATTTAATGGCAAATGTTGATTGAAATCTTGTCCAAAAGCAAGGCGGCACTGCCAATAATGCGTCTTAAGGAGGACGCCCACTGAATCGGCACAGACCGGCCAGCACGGCCGGCATAAGTTGCTATGTACGTTACTAAACGAGGCAGCGCCCATTTAATCGGAACAGCGCGGAACGGCATCTCGTTTAATAACGAATGCCGGCAGTGCTGGCCGTGCCGAGCCGGTCTGTGCCGATTATGTGGGCATCCTGCTTAACGTTATTAGGGACACATCTGTAGTTGTACACCATTTAACGAAATTTTCATAGACTTGATTGTACCGATTTTTAGATTTATCTGGTAACGAACTACAACTGCACGCAATATTCGCTGCATCTTCAATACAACGAGAATAATTATTAATTTCTCGATGCTTCAATAGAACTCATATTTTGTTAAACTCTCGCTAAATACCAAAGTTATCAACTTAATTATTCAATAATATTATTATTTGATAAAAATGTCAAACTAATAATTTTTAATTGACATGAATGTTACCTTAGTAACGTTAACAAGCAACTATGTGATACTGGTATTTTTATAACAATAAGCCGCCTTATATCAATTTTATTACAATCGATTGGGGATTTTCAGCATCAAATTTGAATATGTTTATTTTAAGAAATCGAGAGGGGAGAATGAAAAGTTTAATACATTACACGCTGCGAAAGCCCTTTCAGGTGCTTGGAGTTTTTTAAATAGCCTCGGCTTCGCTACGCTTCGCCTCGGCTATTTAAACACACCTCGCACCTAAAAGTGAACTTTCGCAGCTTGTAATGTAAATAACTATATATAACCTTTTTTGTAGAGAATTTCCTGTTCGTTATTTTCTGTAACTACACAACAAGTCATACGCCTCACGAAAAGCGAAATATTTGAGAAAATAAGATTTTTGTGAACTTCGACCTTGAATAACTAGAAACGCAAGCGCGATATTGTTGGGAACAAAGTTAAATAAAATAAAGGTGTAAACAAAATTCACTCACTCGGATTTTTGTAGTAGATGCTGCTTTTTCCGGCCTAACATAACTAGATTAAGGAGTGAAAACTTTAACAAAGCGATATAAACAACTAAGAATAATAAAAAAAGTGCCTTGGAGGCGCCGGGCGTCGATCTCGATACTGCAGGCTGAACGAGCGCTGTACCATCTGATTCACACAGGCGCGGCGCGCAGCGCGTGCATGGGAATAGTGGGTAAAAATAAAATATATAGTGTCACGACTAACCATCCGAACGTTTTTGTGCTACCTAAAGGTGCGTCCAGACCTGTGACAAGACCACGTATCGTGACACCGCCGCGAACCTCGTCGCGTACAGTCTGGACGGTACTCCGTAACCGCAACGCGTAACATCGCCGCGTTTACCGCGTGTCATCACTGCGTTCCATGTCCTGTCGGTCTTTTGGCGTCGCATCAAATGGATGCTACGCCGCTTGGTTCGCCAAGTCTGGACGGGACCGCGTATCATCGGAACGTTTTGCATATTTACTTGAATTTTAACCCGTGTAGCGGCTATTTTTGTTTCGAATTAGTATTGGCTTTTTTAATATCAAGATGGAATGGGGACAGGAGACAACGTTAACATTTATAGAATTACGCAATAAATGATCTACAACTATGTACGCTGCTGCTGCAACATCCAGGCTGACCGACTGTTTTTTATTTAAATGAGCGGAACGCTGTGAACGGGTCTATGATACGCGACGATGACACGCGGGGATGACACGCGACGATGACACGCATCGAAGTTCGCCTCGTCGTGAAAATGTTCGCGACGCCGTCACGTCACGGGGTTTTGTCACAAGTCTGGACGCACCTTTAAGGTGCGTCCAGACCTGTGACAAGACCACGTATCGTGACACCGCCGCGAACCTCGTCGCGTATAGTCTGGACGGTGCTCCGTAACCGCAACGCGTGACATCGCCGCGTTTACCGCGTGTCATCACTGCGTTCCATGTCCTGTCGGTCTTTTGGCGTCGCATCAAAGGGATGTTACGCCGCTTGGTTCGCCAAGTCTGGACGGGACCGCGTATCATCAGAACGTTTTGCATATTTACTTGAATTTTAACCAGTGTAGCGGCTATTTTTGTTTCGAATTAGTATTTGCTTTTTTAATATCAAGATGGAATGTGGACAGGAGACAACGTTAACATTTATAGAATTACGCAATAAATGATCTATAACTATGTACGCTGCTGCTGCAACGTCCATGATGACCGACTGTTTTTTATTTAAATGGGTGGAACGCTGTGAACGGGACTATGATACGCGACGATGACACGCGGGGATGACACGGGACGATGACACGCATCGAAGTTCGCCTCGTCGTGAAAATGTTCGCGACGCTGTCACGTCACGGGGTTTTGTCACAAGTCTGGACGCACCTTAATAGAACTGGGAACTGGCCTTGCAGCGTGCCGCTTCTCTCTCTGTATGAGTCATCGTCCGGTCGGCCGCGAAGATACTGGACGCTGGAATTATCTCGATGGAGAATCATATCGAGTGGCCTCGCGTCTTCCCGAGTATTCGTGATAGACTTTAGACCGTATATAAATAGGGAATAGCGACGAATTGTCGTTCAGTTAATCATTGAGTGTTGAACTGTAAGCAGATATTAGTTGTAAAGTTATAAGAGTAGTTTAGTGTGTCTGATTGTATACAGTGGTAAAGAATAAAGAGAGTATTTAATTGAAAATAGTCAAGTTGTAATTTTGTGAAGAACCCACAGAAAAAACGTAACATTTGGTATCAGAAGTCGGATTGTGAAGGGACCGGACTTGCGAAGTATTTTTCGAGAAGAGGTACAAGAACGTCAACGAGACCGTTTGATTGGTGAATTCTGGTAAAATTTTATATCGTTCTATGGTCAATACGAGGCAACAAACTGCAGAAATGGATAAAATGTTGGCTGATTTCATGGATAATTTAAATGCTGAGAGGCAAGCGGATCGGAAAGAGGACGAACGTAAAAGGCAAGCAGAACAGGACCGGCTTCAGAAAATTTTACAAGACCGAGCAGATAAAAGGCAAGCCGAACAGGAACGGCTCCAGAAATGGATGCTTGATGTAATTGTAGGCGAGCAAGGAAAATTACAGAAAATATTGGACGGGCAAAATGAGAAATTTAAAAAAAGGTAGGTAATATACAAAAAGAGGTTGGAAATGTGCAAAAAGAAGTTGGGAATGTACAAAGAGAACTTGGACATGTAAAAAAAAGTTGGGAGTGTACAAAAAGAAGTAGGAAACGTACAGCAAGAAATGAGGAATCTACAAGCAGAATTTACCAGACTAAAAAATCAAGGATCCACCAAGAGAGTATTCGCCACAGGACAACTTATCAAACCTCCAACTTATGACGATCAAACATCCTGGACAATGTACAAAAGACAATTTGAAGCCGCTGCGGTTGCCAACGGTTGGAATAATGAAGAAAGGGCTACATCACTAGTGGTAGCGCTTGGTGGATCTGCCCTGGAACTACTGCAGACCATTCCCATCAGCCAACAAGGGAAATATGACATACTTGTAGCTGTACTGGAGAGACGATTTGGAGACTAACACCGAAGACAACTGTATCAAGCACAAGTAAGGTCTCGGCATCAGACGCCTGGTGAAAACTTGCAAGAGTTTGAGGCAGACATTAGACGTCTCATTCAATTGGCCTACCCGGGAGCGACAGAGGAATTTCAAGAGGAACTTGCTGCCCAATATTTCGTGGATGGTATCAGAGATCCAGAAACTCAGAAAATGCTACGCCTAGCCAAATTTGATATCAGCAGTGAAGCTTTGGGTCGAGCCCTAGAAATCGAGACGGCCTGTAACATCTCCAATCCAGGAAGAGAAGCCGACAAACAGCTGTGTATTAAATGAGATGGGTGAAATTTTGAAGAAATCAACAGAAGTTCTTCAGGCCACGGGGAGATTCCGGGAGCCAATAGAAGATAGGCCACGTAACCGAAACACATCAAAGCAGTGCTATAGATGTGGCAGGCCTGGGCATTTCAAACGAGACTGCCGAGTACAACTGCGATCTAGATCTCCATCCAGAGACGCTAGGGCCTCCAAGTCAAATCAGGAAAACTTCAATTAGTCAACATTGCGGAGCGGGTGTTGGCTAAAGATGATACGACCCCCAGGATCGTCTCCATAAAAAGCCTACAGTCTGACAATCTAACAATTACAGGAAAGGTCAACGGAAGAGCCATAACAATTACTGTTGACACTGGTGCGGCGGTATCTTTGGTATGGTCCAATAGAGTAAATGGAGTAGAAGTCCTACCCATATCAAAGAATGTAGTTTTACGTACGGTTGCCGGTGAGACAGCTGAAGTACTTGGAGAAATTGATATTGAACTTCAACTTGGAAGAATTAAATTACACCACACAGTGTTAGTAGCCTTCATTGAAGACGAATTTATTTTGGGAATGGATCTCATTGGTCAACATGGATTCTCTTTTGACAGCAAGCTTAATCTTCTGAAGTTTGGCACCGAAGAGTTCATCCTTAACAAATCAGACGATGGCACACCGACTCAAGTAGTGGCGGCATGTACTGTCAGAATAAGCGGAAATACAGAGCAGATAATTTCTGGACAATTGGAGAATGATTTTGGAGGCTGCATCGGACTTATCCAACACCACGATTTGCCTTGCAAACACCTCGTAGGCAAAGCACTAGTCAAAACCGACGGCGAAATACCAATAAGGATAGCAAATATTTCATCCAGTTCCATCCAAATCAATAAAGGAGATGTAATAGCCACTGGCGAGCCGGTGCAGTGGGTAACCAGTTGCGAAAAGCAGTCCGAAGTAACACCATCAACATCCCCTAAGGAAGTCCTAGAACATTTCCAAAAGTCGTGGCATCATCTGTCTTCCGCAAAACGGAAGAGAGCTACACAATTTATCAAAGAGCAGAGCACAGCCTTTGAAAGGAAAAATGGCAATCCTGGAAGAACGAACATCATAAAACATAGATAGAATAGACACTGGAAGTGCTCACCCCATACGGCAGCATCCTCGGAGGCTACCAGTGACGAAGCAGCATGAGGTTACCACATTAGTCAACAAAATGCTTGACGATGGAATTATTAAAGAATCATCAAACCCATGGTCGTCTCCTGTTGTCTTAGTCACCAAGAAGGATGGGACCACCAGATTTTGCGTGGACTATAGAAAGCTCAATGACGTCACCAAGAAAGACAGCTATCCACTTCCCAGAATTGACGACACGTTGACGACACTAGCAGGTTCCCATTGGTTCTCAACACTAGATTTAAAAAGCGGCTACTGGCAAGTAGGCATCGACGAACAAGATAAGGAAAAGACTGCCTTTTCTACCGGAAGTGGTTTATATCAGTTTAAATTTATGCCCTTCGGACTATGCAATGCCCCCGCTACTTTTGAGTGTCTTATGGAAGTTTTTCTACGAGGCCTCACTTGGAAGACATGCCTGGTCTATCTTGATGATATAATGGTAATGGGAAAAACTTTCGAAGAGCACCTACGAAACCTGCATGAAGTTTTTACTAGGATCAAGAATGCTCAGCTCTTACTGAATCCAAAGAAATGTTTTCTTTTCCAACAAAAAGTTGAATTTCTCGGGCACGTCGTGTCATCAGAGGGAATCCAAACTGATCAACGAAAGATAACAGCAATCAAAGACTGGCCTCGTCCTCGCGACAAACACGAACTGCGGAGCTTCCTTGGATTATGTACTTATTATAGAAGATTTGTCGAAGGATTTGCAAATATAGCTGCACCTTTGCATAAGCTCACTGAAGAACGAGGAAATTATAACTGGGATCATAATTGTGATTCTGCGTTCAGGAAATTAAAGGCGGCTCTATGTTCTAATCCAATATTGGGATATCCGGAATAAAAGGGTAAATTTGTATTGGACACAGACACCAGCAACACCGGCATCGGAGCAGTTTTATCGCAAGTACAAGGCCATGCGAGGATAATTGTAAGCATTGCCAAAGAATAGATCAACGAGAAGGAATTACTTCCATTAGGCAAACGAAATTTGAGGTTGATCAGCAGTGGACCACAGAGCAACTTAAAAAGGGTCAGCTTGAAGATAGTGAAATCGCCCTATTGCTAAGAGCTAAAGAAGAACATGTTGAACAGGTTGTGAGTGCTCAACCCGTGCCGCAAGCCAAGGACCCTAAACAAGATCTAGGGGCCAAATGAAACAGTATAATGTGGGCCTACCGTTTGAACATATCGCCATTGATGTAGCTGGCCCGTTTTCAGGAAAAATAATGGTAACTAGTACATTTTGGTGGCAATTGACTACTTCAGTAAATGGCCTGAAGTCTTTGCGATCCCCAATCAAGAAGCTGTTACCATAGCAGAGGTCCTCGTGAATAACTTATTCGGCAGATTTGGTGTTCCGTTAGAGCTGCACTGAGATCAAGGACGCAACTTCGAATCCAAGGTTTACCAGAAAGTCTGTGATTTACTCAACATCCATAAAACACGGACTACCGCCTTACATCCACAATCAGACGGCATGGTTGAGAGGTTTAACAAGACCATTGAAGAACATTTGTCAAAGGTCGTAGATGAACATCAGAAGGATTGGGACCAACACATACCACTATTTTTAATTGCCTATAGATCAGCAGTCCATGACACGACAGGACTAACACCAGCCATGGTTTTATTTGGAAGAGAACTCCGTTTACCCTGTGACCTTTTATTCGCAACGCCAGACAACCAGGATATGGAAATTCAAGACTACGCAGACTCCCTTAAGGAAAAGTTACTATACGTCCATGAATTAGTCAGAGAAAACACGGAGAAAGCCAGTGACCGAATGAAGACACGATATGATCTCAAAGCTAATTCTATGGGATTTCAGATGAACAATAAAGTCTGGTTATATAATCCGCAAAGGAAGAAAGGAAGATCTCCCAAGCTAACGCCAGTATGGGAAGGACCCTATACAGTCATCAAAAGAATTAGTGACGTTGTGTATAGTCCCAGAAGCAAACTGAAAGTTGTTCACCTCGACAGGCTGAAAGCATATCACGGACATGAAGTATCTGATCGGGACGATCAGGTTTAAGAGGGAGGCAATGTCACGACTAACCATCCGAACGTTTTTGTGCTACCTAATAGAACTGGGAACTGGCCTTGCAGCGTGCCGCTTCTCTCTCTGTATGAGTCATCGCCCGGTCGGCCGCGAAGATTCAGGACGCTGGAATTATCTCGATGGAGAATCATATAGAGTGGCCTCGCGTCTTCCCGAGTATTCGTGATAGACTTTAGATCGTATATAAATAGGGAATAGCGACGATTTGTAGTTCAGTTAATCATTGAGTGTTGAACTGTAAACAGATATTAGTTGTAAAGTTATAAGAGTAGTTTAGTGTGTCTGATTGTATGCAGTGGTAAAGAATAGAGAGAGTATTTAGTTGAAAATAGTCAAGTTGTAATTTTGTGAAGAACCCACGGGAAAAACGTAACAATAGGATAGAGCGCGGCATAATGCATATTTATTATAACAGTTGATTATGGTCAATTTCGGTGGGTAATATTGAAATTAACTACAAACTACTTTTGATAAGAGATTTTGTATTTTGTCTGTGTGCGGTTATAGGACTGAATATATAATTATAATTAAAATGTATGCATAATTTTTGCGAACCTCCAATTTTGCTCGTATAATTTTAAAAGTCCTCCTTTAAACAGGCATACACTTTCAAATTATTGTTAATGGGAAGTATTTTAAAACCCCATAGCAATTAAATTCTCTGATGGAGTGCGGCAAAACTTTTTCGAAAGTGCTTCATTTTTAAGATGATTTTGCAAAATTCTTATGTAAGTTACCATGTCACCAGTTTCCACGATTTATTGATATTTAATTAAAATAACAAAAACATGAATAAATGCCGATGTAGCGTCATGCTTTCACCTTTAATAAATTATTTTTGTCGAACAAAACCATAATTGATTTTTAAGAACACTGTTTGTACATTCGGTCAGCAATAAAATGTATTATCAATTAGCTCGAAAATCGCTGAATACAACCAATGCCATTTTTTTAAAATAAGGCTTGAATCTTTTATAAAGCACCTTATGCTATAAGTAAATTAGAGGAGTTGATTCAAAAATCAATGGGAATTATTCATTGTTTTTTTTCTGGTTCATTAATCAAAAATATGTTAAAAAAATCCGGGTTTCGGACCGATTTTCAACGATTCGGAATTTAGGATGTTTTATACAGACACTGTACTATTAGAAAAAAAAATAATATGACTTGTTAATTGACGGACGATGGCTTGGCATCCACAGATGGGTCGAGTTGAACACTGCAATTTTTTAATATAATATTGATCATGCTATTTTCTGTATAGCGTTAGATGATTGGATTACCTGTTATTTGGCAAACTAAAATATTTCTAATAATAAAAACGTAAATCAGGTTAAAGGTATAAGTAAGTACTTGTTATATAAGCGGCATAGTCGCCTTTATTCTGTCTCCATCCTAAAAAATTCCGTTGTTGTTGTCATCATTGTCCGATAGGTATTTTTATGCAAATAATTTTTAGTATTGGAAATACTACTGATCGAAATTATATTATTATAGGAAAATTAAGGTTTGAAACGCCCCTGACCCGGGTACACCTTTTTGCACCCAAAAGCCAGCAACTTTATTGGACGTGATCGTAACAATAATAATAAATATTATTACTGTCGGCTAGGACCCTGTTTAATTGACGTTGTTTTTTAGTAGGTTCTAAAGTAGATGTTTGTGAAACGATTATCTCGAATAATTACAATTTTTAAGTGACCAGTCAATACTGGCAATAGAACACAAATGACCATTCTTTATATTTCTATTTTTCTTTACTTATACAGATTAATAAAACCGCAGTATTAATTTATAGAAAATAACCTTTAATATATACAAAACTTAAATAAAACATGAAATTAATTTATCTATTAAAGGAAACATGTACATAAGAAAGAAACATATATTTACGAGAATTAAGTTACGATATTTCAATAAGGTTCCGAACCAAGAAGTAAACCGTGACAGCTTAATAAAACAATAACACATCCAAAGTATATGCCCTTACACTGTGCTCTACGCTCGATATATTCACATTACTTCTACGGAAAATATAATAATATGCATATCACCTCGTATACATGCACATACTAAAGAAAATTAGTAACAATTTGAGAGCGTAGCGGATAAGATCTGACCAAGACGTATATTATATATATTTTTAAATACCCCCACGGAATTACGTCACAAGGTTCTTTTGGGGGATTGTCCCTTTCGTGCCCCGTAGGCTCTTTTCGCGTCCCGTAGGACTATTGCACCCTTTGTTCTTCAAGAATTTTAACACTATTGGCCCAGCTTGTTATTCGGATATAAGAGATTTTAAGTTTACTTGAACATATTTGTTTTATAATAAAATACTTATTATAAAATGGTAGAAGTAATCAAATCACAAATCATACAGTAGTTGTGTTTGGTATTTTCAATACACCTAGGATACTTGCGCGTGTTGCAAGATCTGTGAATTTTAGGCCAAACTAGACAGTATGTGTTTCTGATTCGATTTTTTACATTACAAGTGGAAAATTTAGTTTTCGACGATTTATTCATATTCAATTAAAATAATTAAATACAAACAAAAACAACAATAAGTGCCGATGTAGCGTCATGCTTTCACCTTTAATAAATCAAAATGTATTCAATTATTTTCATCGAACAAAAACATATCTAATTGATTATTAAGAACACTTCTGACTATTTTATTCTTCGCAGCAATAAAATGTTTTATCAATTAGTTCGAAATTCGCTAAATATAACCAATGCTAAGTAAATTTTTAAAATAAGGCTACAATATTTCTTGATTCGAAAAACAATGAGAAATTGTAATTGTTTTTCTGGTGCCCATCAAGAATTCATTAATCAAAAATATGTTTTATTCTGTCCCCATCCTAAAATGTTCCGTTGTCGTTATTGTGGTTCGAAACGTCTCTTTTATGTAAATTTTATTTTTGTCTCGAAAACGACTTGAAGTAGAAATTTGAGATTTGGCACGTTTTTAGGCAACACTTGGGGACAGTCGGCGCTAATTTGATTTCTGCGACCGGATTTTTCTGTTTCCAAGTTATTACATCACAAGTGCGATTTTTCAAAATTTCGATTTGATACACGATAACGGAACGTAAAGACTTAATGCCGATTTATACTATAGGTCAAGTCACGGTCTGGTCACAGTTAGATCAAAATATCGTTGGAAAAAATACCGGGTTCACTTGACTAGCTCGTGATCTGACCTTGCCGTACAATGTGAATAGGGTAATTTATTATGCAAGCCATAATATTTGATCTGATTACCACCGGACCCTGATCAGAACGTGACTACTTGACCTATAGTGTGAATCGGCTTTGAATCGAGAGATTTTTAATGCAACACGCCCTCCGGTTCGTACTGGACCGAAAAATTTGTTTTTCGGTGGCCATCTGTAAACCATTTAATGGGTATTAGAAAATTTTTAAAAATCCGTAAGCCTGGCAACAGCACGTTGACCTATCCTAACTCCGTAACGGCCATTCGTAAAAAATAGAGATGATTATCGATGCAAATAGGAAACGGTTCTCTATTAAAAAGTACTTATTTTATCCCTTTTGATTATTTGACTTGACTTATTCAAGGCCATTCGCGAATGTTTTTTCTCATTGGAAAAAGGATATCGGCATATTGCAGAGATAAGGGAGTTGGACATTAAAATAATTATATTGGTTGCAGATGGCAACCTACTAAGTCACTTTTTTTATTTATGAAAATTTCGAATGGAAACCATTTTGTTCGATTAAGAGTATCCTATAAAGGGGTTGTTATTTTTTTTTAATTTTGTCGATTTTTGTATCTCTTAGAAAATCTATCCCAAGAACGGTTAAAGATAGAAAGTTGCGAAGAGTAGTATAGGAAAATAAAAAATTATATTAAAAAATGGGCATACAGGGAAAGAAAATTTTTGACAGCTGCTACTTTTTTATTTCAAAAATTACATATTATGTGAAATGCCCAATTGACATATGTGAAAAGTACGATACTATTGACAGCTGTCAGAAGTGATGGTGTGGCAGAATAGACTAACTTAACTTTAAACAGCGCCAGTCACAACAAAAAATCAAGGGAGGGCATCGTTGCCAATTCTCAGTTCCCAAGAGTATTATTAACCTCACGCATGGCTCTCCGCTCGCTTCGCTCGCTTCGGGGCGCAGCCAATCAAAACTAACCATAACTAACCCAAATTAAGGAAAAAGAAACAAACATAACCTTAAAAAAAAGGTCGGGAATCGAACCCGGGGCCACTAGGGTCGTTGCGTTGTGAGCAATTTGCTGAAACTTAAATACATGGGTAATTATATACGTTTGACCAACATTGCCAAATATTGGCAACGTTGCGCTCTCTTCCAGCTAATTTATATTTAATGACTAGCGCTGTTTAAGGCAGTGATGTCAGTTTTAGGGAATGTTTCCTAGATCTAGGTATTTCTCAGGTTAACAGGAATTCTTGTAATTGTCTAGAGACTTTTTTTTTGGTAGAAAAAATTATCGAATAATAAAAATTGTTGCTTTATTTTTTGTATATCTTATTATTAATTACAAAAACAAAACTTGGTAAAATCAAGTAGAATAATATTAGTGACAGGGACCTATTATGGAACGATGCATCTTATAGGAGAATTGACCTAGACAAATCCGAACGGCTGGGATTCCGCGAATTTTGTTTACGTGACTGCGAGCTTTTGCTTTATCTCAGAGTCTATATTCATACCTTTGCTTTAATTAATATTTATTTTATTTTAATTTGCTCCGGTGAGAATGTTGACATACATACATTCCAAATTGCAATTTGGAGTAATAATAATAGGTATTTTTTTTATTTAATTAAAGCCATTAAGCTGGATTTATAGATTGACATAACATAAGCATAGGCATAAGCATAAAAAGTTTAACATTTAAATTTAAGTCAGGCAATTATTTATAGATCGACATACTATAATACCCAACATAAGCTTGACCTAAGAAGTTCACCACCTTTTAACTTCTTATACTAATATGGTTATGTTCGACCAAGAAAAACACAGAATTATAATTGGATTTACCTTCTGAGGATATGCAATAAAATTTGTTGTTTTCGCTTTTTGTATGCTTTTTATTTATGAGGATGTTAAGGATTTATAAATTAATATACATAATATTCAATAATATACTTCTTTGAAAATGTTTAACAAAATTATGAAATTTGTAAGGTTACTATTTTGGCTTTCCAGTTCAGGTGCAACATAACACAAGCCCATTTATAAATCGACCATCTATTGTAATGTGCTTATGCTATGCTATGCTTATGTTATGTCAATCTATAAATCCAGCTTTTGTGTCTGTAATAGTTCGTCGGATTCTACTAATCAGGATATATATTTGTGAGTACCTATTAGTTGGTATTTTGTGTGAAATTAAAATTGAAAATCAATGGTATAGAGTCTAATTTATTATTATGGCATATCCTCTCCAAATCAATTAGGAAAGTATAACAATATCTGGGAAAAAAATCTGGGTATTCTAGAAAAAATTTGCAACACCTTATATTGTCACCCACTTGACATCACTGGTTTAAGGTTCTTTTCTTTTCTTTTCTTGTTTGTTTTATGGCACTGCTGCAAGGCAATTTGCCAGCACGATTAGGGGGTGACCTCGACGTTGACTGGCTCTAAACCATATCGTGGCCACCAATCATATTGCATTAAACTCTTGCGTAACGCTAAAACTTGTCAACACTTGGTTATTATTATTGCTTTTAAGCTGACTAAATTGTAACGATGAGGGGGCTATATTAGTCTGGACAACACAACATAGGAGATTGGACACATATATAAACAGTACACATTGAGAATCTGGAAGCAAAAAAAGGATTACAAGTTGAGCATTATAATTTAATTTTATTATAATTCAAGAACTGAATGATTAAACTGGTTGCTTGTAAGCATGGTTTAGATATAATCCCATATATAGAAATTGGTGCAGGAAAGTGCATATTGATGAATTCATTATACAAGTTTAAGTTTGCGATGCTCCTAATAGGACATTCAAAAAATATATGATTAAGATCATCGATTCTACCGCATTCGCAATAAGGACTCTCTTTGAGTTTCAACTTATGCAGAAATTCTCCAGTCAAACAATGCCCTGTTCGCATTCTAATAACGGTTGTTATATGTCTTCTATCTACATAAGGCAAGCATGAAAACCATTTTTTGCATGGAAATTCCGATTGAACCTTTAAGTATCTATAATTTTTATTAAGCACCATTGCAGACCAATGTTCTGAAAATTTTTCTTTTAAGTTTGCTTTAATGACGTTAGTAATTTCATTGGGATCTAAATCCATCGCTTTAGGTACGTTCAAGATTCTACCAACATTGGCTAAAGTGTCCGCCTCCATATTTCCCGGAATACCTGCATGCCCTGGGATCCAGGCCAGCCTGATATCATACCCATTCTTATTCGCCTCCAGAATTAATCTTTTGGTTCTCAATGTCCAGAAATCGGCTTTAGCACTAAATAGGTTATTATTAATTTTTTGAATGTCACTTTTCGAGTCGCTGAATACAATAACTTTATTTATTCTTTTATTAATGATGGTTTTTATAGCTTCATGAATAGCAATTGTTTCCGCCTTGCAAATACACAAATTATCATTAAGCCTGGATGAAAATTTAAATTTCAATTCTGGAATGGATATTCCAAAACCCACTTTCTTATCTTTTTTCGAAGCGTCTGTATAGACAAAAGTATATACCCCTCGATACTTATCCATCTCCAAATTAAATCCTTGTTTTATCATTAATTCACCCTTTCTTAGATTTGTCGCTAAAAGTTTGACTGGTACTATCAAATTTTGAAAATCAATTTCAAAACAAGGAAAATTCGGAGTTTTGTGTAGTATGTTACCGAAAGGTAGAAACCATTTAACCATCTCAATTAAATAGGTCGCTTTTGATAACTCTAAAACGCCTTTCTTATGTAATATATATCTGCGACTATTTAAAATAATATTCAGAGTGGGATGGTTTTGAATACTTATAATTTTAGATAAAAATTGTACAGTTAACATTCTCCTTCTCTGTTCCAAATCAAGCATAGAGGCTTCCGCAATCAACGCCAACCTTGGAGTAGATCTCATACAACCGAGACAGATACGCAGCCCTACATAAAATATCATGTTTAATTTGTTTAGACTCCTATGACTAACTGGCTTCATAAAAATCGATCCAAAATCCAAATGAGACACTACCATAGCCTGAAATACTACCAGTAAAGTTGAAGGGTCAGCGCCCCACCAAACCCTAGAAATTGCCCTTAAAATGTTAAGAGCTTTCTTTGCTTTATTTGTAACATAATCTATATGTACATCCCATTTCAGATGTTTGTGTAGATATATGCCTAAATATCTTACTGAAGATTTAAAATTTATATATTGATTGTTAATTTTAATTGCCGGTGGCATTATCTTTCTAGGCCCTTTGGTAAACCACATTGCCTCACATTTATCTAACGCTAACGCCAAATCAATTTCTTTGAGGTATACATCAATTTTTTCGAGCGCTTCCGCCATTTTGGAAGACATGTTTTCTATATTTGCGCCTTTTAAAAACATCACTAAATCGTCAGCATAGCCCATTACAAGTACATTACCCAAATTGAGTTTAAAAATGTCTGCAATATAGATATTAAACAGAATTGTGCTTAAAGGCGAGCCTTGAGGAATTCCCTTTGTAACCAACACTGGACCAAGAAAGGCACCATCATCTCCTCTCGTGTAGACTAGTCTATTACGTAAAATTTTATGTATCAGGTTGTTTGTTTCTACCGGAATTTTTAACGCTTTCATTTTATTATATAGTTTATAGATATTAACATTATTAAAAGCACCTTCAATGTCTAGAAATATGGCTAAAACTGAATCCGATGTAAGAAACGCATTGTGAATATAGGATGAAAGGTAAGCGACATTATCACAAATTCCTCTGCCCTTACGAAAGCCGAATTGTAAATTACTGAAATAATTTTTATGCTCTAATGACCATTCCAACCTATTTTTTAACATTATTTCCAAAATTTTACAGCCGCATGACGACAACACTATAGGCCTGTAACTCTTTGTTTGTTTTGGGTCCTTGTTTGGTTTGAGAAATGCTATTACATTGAATTTTCTCCAAGCGTCAGGAATATTATCTCCCAATAGAAAACGATTATAACAATTGATTAATTCCTGCTTTGCTCTAAAAGGTAAATTTTTAAACATAATATAGGCAATATCATCCATACCAGGGGCCGACAGCTTTTTATTTTGCAAGGCGCTATTTAGTTCATGAATGTTAAAAGGTAGAAAGTCATTGTCCAAATTAGGGTGTTCCATCTGGAATTCCGGGTCAATATTGAACGACGCCATCCTATCCAGTATAGCGATTTTCAAGCTATCATTAATTATGTGGTCTTTAGAAGTATTTTTCGCGACATTAGAAAACTTTTTAATTTTATCCCAAACATATGAAATATCAGAATCTCTATTTAAGGACTGACAAAAATCAATGAATTTGATCCTCTTTTTTTACTTTAATTTCTTTTTTGTGATTGCTATTATCTTTTTTGCTATAATGAAGTTGTCAGACGTTGGAAAATTATTAAAGTTTGCAATAGCCTCTTTCCTTTCTCCGACCCATGCGTTACACTCTTCGTCCCACCATGGGTTACCAGTCCTGCCAGGTATGCCGCAGCATTTATTAGGAATAGACTCAACTGCCGCTGAGTTAAGAACCTCTATAAGTTCATTATAGTTGAACGTACCATCCTTTAATACAATAT
>MU183580.1:8676-48391 GCA_016904865.1 Pissodes strobi
ACACAAACAAGCATAATAAAATCCGGAATTGAGAAGATAAGTGTGTACAAAATATAACGTAAAATCTGCAATTGATAAATTAATTAAAAAAAGTCCATAAATATTAAAGGAAAATAAAACATACAAATTATTAGCCTAATTTAAAGCTACCGTTGTTCTTAATAAAGGAACATATTGAGACTGGGAATTAAATGGATGATTTAAGGCAATTTCTAAAGCGAAATAATAATAAATAAGAGGTTTGAATTAGTAGAAAGAGAGATAAAATATAAAACATAAAAGGTACAAAATCAGAAAATGGGAACACAAAATATATAAATGATACATAGTATGAAATTAGCAATTGAAAAAATAATGTAAAAAAGTTTGTAAAAATTAAACATGAAATTTATTAGCCTAATTAAGTATCATTATTCCTAATAGAGTATTCAAATTTATTAACGCGGCGAAATTACGCGAATGTCTAAGGCAACTTAAAAAAAGGAATTAGAAATGAGATGGAAGAAAAACGAACACATCGTCTTTCAGCCTATAATCAAAATAACAAATACTCATAAAACATAAAAAGGACATATATCGTGAAATCTATATAAAAGAAATTAATATAAAAAGCCGTGAAAATTAAACATTCAAATTATTAGTTAAATTAAAGTGTACCATTGTGTACCAGTATTTAAACTTGTTGAGACTGGGAATTAAATGAATGTAACAAAGTAATTTATAAACCAAATAATAATAAATAATAAATAAAAGGAGAGATAAAATATAAAGCAATAAAAGGCATACAAAACACATAAATAAGAGGCAACTTAAAATCCATAATTGAGAATAAAAGTTTATAAAAAACATAAAATGCAAATATAACATATAAATGACATATAACGCAAAAAAAGTGAACAGCAAAAATATAAAAAATTGCATGTCAGACAAACAAATAAATGAGAAATTGGGAAAACTAGAATATTGAAATTAACATACCAATTAAAACGTATCCTTACTTATTCCTAATAAGGGAATTAAACTAACTGAGTCTGATAATAAAACGGACGCAAATAATTACACGAAAATATATTAAATAAGACTAGAATAAGATAAAAGAAACACCAACACATCGTCCTTCGATCTATAATTAAAAGGTAAAACACACACAAAACATATAAATGACATATAACGCAAAATCTGCAATGGTGAAATTAATTTTAAAATGTTTGTGCAAATTAAAGTAAAATTAAACATGAATTATCTTAATTAAAGGGCATCATTGTAGAGGATTTAAATTTATTGAGGCTGCAAATTAAGCGATTGTAACAAGGCCGATTGAGAAATGAAGAAAAAATAAATAGCAAATAAAAATGAGATGGAAGAAAAATGAACATATCGCCTTTCAGCCAACAGCAAGAATATAAACAACTGAAAGTCAGAAAAACAAATAAATTTGGAATTTCAAACATTCACATTAACATCCAATTAAAAGGTAGATATCGTGTTATTCCTAATAGAGGAATAAAACGGATAGGAATTAATAAAAGAAAGGACATTAAATAAAAGACTAGAATGAGATAAAAGAAACACTAACATATCATTTTTCAGCCTACAGACAGAATACAAAATACACACAAAACATATAAATAGATTAAAAAGTATGAAAAACTCATCTAGTGAATAGCCAAAATATTGAAAAAAAAAACAGAAAACTAAACACAGCAACGATTTTAAGAAGACTTTTCTTAAGCCGCAATAAATAAAAGAAAAACTATCGCATCATTCCTCAGGATATAATTATAAGAAATATATAATAAGAAAATCATATAAATGACAGGCAAATAGTAAAATTCGAAACTGAGAATATCACTTATAAACATTTTTAAAAATTAACTGGAAACTTAAATCATTGCAATTTGTATGGTTGTCGTTACTACTAAAAGAACATGTAAGATTATTAACGAACGAAAATTTAAAAACGAAATGAAGTAAATGGGAAGCTAGGATAAGATGTTTTGAAATTCAAAAGTTAATTTGTAAAACATTTTAATGCAAATTAATAAACGAAAATATTTTAAATAAAATATTAGGATAAGATAAAAGAGAAATACTAACATATCATTCTTCAGCCTATAGGCAAAATACATTCAACACATATAAAGGATATATAACATAAAATCTGTAATTCAGAAATTTAAAAAAGAAATTATTAATTTAATTAAAATGCGTCGTTCTTTCTACTAGAGGATTTAAGCCTATTGTGACTGAGAATCAAACGAATGTACCAAAGCAATTTCAAGAAAGAAAAAAAAGCCAAATAAGGTGCTACATAGAAAGAAAACACAGAAACACTTTGCTCATCAGCACATAGTCAAAATATAAAATAATAAGTGGCACACAAAATATAATAAGAACATATTGAAATAATACATTGTCTGCTATATTTATAAAATTTTCAAAATATTTACTGCAATAGTCTCAAAAAATGGCAAATAATTTAATGCGCAGCCCGGTCAGAACCGGTGAAAAAATCTCGTCATATTCAACTCGACATACAATATACATATTATATACAATTTAAATAACCGTATGTTTACATACTTGTATCTTAAGAAATTAAGCCGGGTATTAGATATGCAAATCCGAAAAAGATAATCGCATTTAAGACCTTATTATACAGATTTAACGCTTTAGTTCGCATTATCGAGTTTATACAGGGTATTAATTTACTGCGCGAAGTAATTACTTTCAATAATTTAGGATTTTGTCGAAGGTTTTTTTTTCTCGTATCGCATTAACGACAACTGGTTAGCAGTAAATTAGCGGTAATGAGCGATTTTAATATTTAAATTCCGTTTTTTGTTATTAGGCTGGAAATTATCGAAGAATTTGGGCTCGGATTTATCGAGCGCATCGTTAGATATAAATGGACGATAATTATTTTCCATGCTGGCGATAGAACAAATTAAATTTTAAATTTCCAATGAGCGGCTGTATTTCAATATTTCATCCATCCCAACCAACTAAAACTTAATATTCTATATAATCTTATTTTAAGGATTTTTGTTGCGCTTTTTATTCTTAAACTTCATACGATTCTTCGTAGTTTATTCTATAAAGTACTTATTGTCTTACACACTTTACACGTAAGTTTCTCCTTCATTTATTCAACAAGTGAACGTATAATAAAAATATTCCTTTTAATTTTTATTATTTTTTGTAGATTCCTTTTTTTTGCTTTTAACAGCAACTGTGTGCTTAGTCCAACATCTACTTTCAACTGAAGTTAGTTTAAGTATTTTTATTGTAAATTATATTCGTTCACTTAGTCTTTAGGCTATTTTCTCCACCACGTTTTCAAAATTTCCTTTCTTCTTTTCATCTTATGTTTCACTTTAATTTATTTAATGCTTAGAGTGCCCTACTGTTTTTTTTTCTTTGAGAGGCTTATAATTTTGCTTTTACGTTAATTTTGTTTGTTTTTTTCAATTTTTATTAATTTAATTAATTTGACAAACTATTGTGTTAAATACATTCTGGGCAAACATTTTTCTTCTTAGTTTGTCGCATTGTTTTCATTGACCTGGCGTATACTGATTATATATTTTATTCTGTTTTTTTTTTCCTTAGTTTGTCGTCTTATTTTCATTGTCGTGCTGTATACTGGATATACAATTTCTTATAAGATTGTTTTTTCTTGTCATCATAATTATATTGTTTTAAGAGATTACCATAATTTTAATTATTATTAGCAAATTTTTCTCTTTAATTTTAATTATATTTTATACCGTTTGAATGCGTATAGTTTGTCATATTTTTATTCAAATATGCCTTCTAATTTTTTCCTATTTGCTTTTTATATCAATATTATTGTAATAAATTTAATAAATCATTTAATTTTAAATTAATTGCCTTATTAGAGTGGGCAACTTTTTCTTGCAGAGAGGGCATCGCCCACTATGCACTCTTCCTGATACGGATCTGAGGCTATTATATAAAATAGACATTTTTTGCCATCAATTATACAATATAAAATAAAAAAAATTGTAACAAAGCAATACGTATAACAAATGACTGGTAATGATTAGCGCAACACGATGATTGAGTGGAACGCCTTTATCGTTAATTATTTCGTTTCAATCAGATCGAACGGTTCGCATGTGTGGCGCCGATATTTTTACTTCGCGTGACCTTATGGACCGGGAAAATCAATTAAAAAGTCGTCGTATATCAATAAATGGGTACCTTATAAATCAATAATAATAAATAAGGATTTTTTTAATTTCTCGTGTTTCGTGACTATTAATTAAAAGTGTTGGCTAAACGTGTGGCTGTACAGTGTAGCTCGATCTCTCTAGCGTCTGCTAATACGTTTTTCAATTAGACTCGGCTGGAGGTTGAATATTGGAGTCACCCTGTATAAGCAAAAAAACATTTTCTTTCAAGATTTATGTGGTAACTCGGTGATGAAGGCAAAATTAGTAAAAGAAGACAATAAGATGTTCAAAAACAAAGTGGAGGGAACTATAAAGCTTAAATATCAACGGAAGAATAAAAACCAGTTAAAATATTTAAAACAAAATAAAATATAATAATATTAATAACACTAGTTTAAATTGAAATTAGATTATTAAAATAACAACACCAATTCTAGCTAATATTCCATGAAAGAAAGAGAAGACAGTAAAAGTAGCACACCTCAAAAATGTATATTAAATTAAAAGGCAATTTAGCTAAAAGATAGAAGAAGACAAAATGAGAAAAATTAAATACGATCAAACAAAGCTTATACATAAGGGGGACAAATAAAAAGGACAATACAAATTTTAAAGCAAGAAAAAATAAAGTAATGATTATTACAACAAAGACAAGTGATAATCATAAGTTGGAAAAACAAAATAAAAACACTAAAAATATCACATAAGGCTTAGACATGGTAGAAAATAAAAACGCAATAAAATGTGTTGACTAATAGAAATCAAATAATAATTATAACAACACGAGTTCCAGCTGACATTAGACGAACAAGTTAAAAGGAATAAGAACAATAATTTAATTAAATTAATGAAAAATTTACGCAATAAGAAATTTAAAAACAATATTGGAAAAATTAAATAAGATAACGTAAAGCTTACAGATAAGACGGAGAAATAAAAAGCAACACACATTTTAAAGTAAGAAAAATAAAATAATAAATGTAACATCAGTTCCAATTAAAATTGGATGAATGAAAGAGGGACAAGTTAAAAAGGAGCATCAACATCTATCACAATAATTAAACTAAATTAAGAAAGAAATATGCAGGAAGACAATAAGAAGTTCAAAAACAAAGTGGAAGAAACCCAAATGGTAACAAAAACCTAAAGATGTGACTGAAGAATAAAAACCAATTAAATTATTCAAATTAAGATTAAATATAATATTAATAATCCTAGTTTCAGTTTAAATTGGATTGATGAAAGGACGAGTTAAAGAGATCAATAACATACTGCACAATAATTTAATTAAATTAAAGAAAATCTTGCAAAAAAGCTAGAAGAAGACGATGAGAAATTTGAAAACAAAATAGAAAAAATTAAATGAAATCATGTGAAGCTTATAGATAAAGCGGAAGAATAAAAATAACACAAATTTTACAGTAAGAAAAATAAAATAATAAATTTAATATCAGTTCCAATTGAAATTGGATGAATTAAAGGAGGACCAGTTAAAAGCATCAATATTCATCTCAATAATTAAATGAAATTAAGAAAAAAATATAGAAAAAGACAATAAGAAGTTCAAAAACAAAGTGGAAGAAACTGAAATGGTCACAAAAACTTAAATATGTGGTTGAAGAATAAAAAAAACAATTGAAATATTCAAATTAAAATGAAATATAATAATATAACGCGCCAAATAATTCTAGTTTCAGTTTAAATTGGATTGATGAAAGGACGAGTTAAAGAGAGCAATAACTTATTGCACAATAATTTAATTAAATTAAAAAAAAATCTTGCAAAAGTGCTAGAAAAAGACGATGAGAGATTTGAAAACAAAATAGAAAAAATTAAATAAAATCATGTGAAGCTTACAGATAAGGTGGAAGAATAAAAATAACACACATTTTAAAGTATGAAAAATAAAATAATAAATTTAATATCGGTTCTAATTGAAATTGGATGAATTAAAGCGGGACCAGTTAAAAGCATCAATATGCATCACAATAATTAAAATCAATTAAGAAAAAAATACACAAAAAGATAATAAGAAGTTCAAAAACAAAGTGGAAGAAACTGAAATGGTCACAGAAACTTAAATATGTGATTGCAGAATAAAAAACCAATTAAAATATTCAAATTAAGATGAAATATAATAATATTAATAATACGAGTTTCAGTTTAAAATGTATTGATAAATGGACGAGTTAAAGAGAGTAATAACATACTGCACAATAATTTAATTAAATTAAAAAAAATCTTGCAAAAAACTAGAAGAAGACGATGAGACATTTGAAGACAAAATAGAAAAAAATAAATAAAGTCATGTGAAGCTTACAGATAAAGGATGAAAAAAATAACACAAATTTTAAAGTAAAAAAAAAAATAAAATAATAAATGTAATGTCAGTTCCAATTGAAATTGGATGAATGAAAGGGGGATCTGTTAAAAGCATCTATATTAATCGCAATAATTAAAACAAATTAAAAAAAAACACAAAAAGACAATAAGAAGTTTAAAAACAAAGTAGAAGAAACTGAAATGGTCACAAAAACTTAAATATGTGATTGAAGAATAAAAATCCAATTTAAATATTCAAATTAAGATGAAATATAATAATATTAATAATCATAGTTTCAGTTTAAATTGGATTGATGAAAGGACAAGTTAAAGAGAGCAATAACATACTGCACAATAATTTAATTCAATTAAAGAAAACCTTGCAAAAGAGCTAAAAGATGACGATGAGAAACTTGGTAACAAAATAGAAAAAATTAAATAAAATCATGTGAATCTTACAGATAAGGTGGAAGAATAAAAATAACATAAATTTTAAAGTAAGAAAAATAAAATAATAATTGTAATATCAGTTCCAATTGAAATTGGATGAATGAAAGGGGCACCAGTTAAAATCATCAATATTCATTACAATAATTAAAATAAATTAAAAAAAATACGCAAAAGAACAATAAGAAAATCAGAAACGAAGTGGAAGAAAGTGAAATCACCACAAAAACTTAAATATGTGATTGAAGAATAAAAAAACAATTTAAACATTCAAATTAAGATTAAATATAATAATATTAATAGTACTAATTTCAGTTGAAATTAGACAAATGAAATAGAGATCGATCAAAAAAAGGCAAAATAATTTTAATAAAAATCGAAGGAGACAATGAGGACGTTGAAAACGAAATGGAAAAGATATATTAAGCTCACTTATAACTAAGATGGAAAAATAATAAAGAACTGAACACAAAACTTGAAATTAAGAACAACAACAGGTTTAGTTAAGATTGCATGGATGGAAAATAAATGAGTTAAAAAGAACAGTAACATACTTCACAATAATTACATTAAATAAAGGCAATAGCTAGTTCGAAAAAAAAATTAAAAATATATAAAAGTTGAAGAATAAAAAGAAAAAAAAGAAGCACAATAAAATAAAATAAAGATTATTACATTAGTTCTAGTTGATACAATGGACCAAAGAAGAACGACTTAAAATCGCAATAACACATTTCACAAAAATTATATTAAATTAAAGAAAAACTTGCGCATAAAACAATATGCAAGGAAAGGTTCGAAAATAGAATGAAAAAAGCAAAAAAGGTCACGTAAAGCTTATAGATAAGGTCGGAGAATTAAAAAATATAATATAAATTTTAAAGAAAAAAAAAATAAGATAATAAATGTACCAACTTCAGTTTTAAATAAAATTGGATGAATGCAGAGAGAAGGATTTAAAAAAAGAGCAATAACACACTTCAGAATAATTTAATTGAATCAAACAGAAACAAAATATAGAAGACAATGAGAAGTTAGGAAAAAAGGTGGAAAAAAATAAGTAAGATCACACAAAGATCCTAAATAGGATAAAAAAAATTAAAAACAAGAAAACGATGGGTAATTTGAAAACGAAATTAAAAAAATCAATAAGATCAACTAAAGCTTGTAGATTAAAGTGGAGGAATAAAAAAAGGCCATAATAATTATTACAATATCAGTGTTAGTTGACTCGATGAATGAAAAAAACGAGTTAAAAAGAGCAATAACACATTTCACAAAAATTTAATTAATTCAAAGAGAAACTTACGCAAGAAAATAAGAGACAATGGCAAGGTCGGAAACAAAATGAAAATACTTAAAAATATCGCATATAGATAAAATAAAAACGCAATGAAATATTTTAAATGAGAGAAATAAAATAATAATTATAAAGACACCCATCGATCGATGAAACAGAAACGGGTTAAAAATGGCAATAACATACTTCACAATAATTTAATTAAACTAAAGAAAAACTTGCGCCAAAGTTAGAAGAAAATGAGGAATTTGTATACAAAATGGAATGGAACACTAGTTTGAATGGAAATTGGATGAATAAAATAAAGACGAGTTAAAGAGAGCAATAATATACCTTCCAATAATTAGGAGACAATGAAATTTTTTTAAATGAAATGGGAAAAATTTAATTAAAATTACGTAAAGCTTATAGTTAAGATGGATAAACATAAAACTGAATAAGAAACTTTAAATTAAGAAAAATAAAATATCAATTATATATAACAACACCAAGTCTAGCTAATATTCCATGAAAGGAAGAGGACAGTAAAAGTAGCACACCTCAAAAATGTATATTAAATTAAAAGGCAATTTACCTAAAAGATAGAAGACAAAATGAGATAAATTAAATAAAATCAAGCAAAGCTCATAGATATAAGGTGGACACATAAAAACACAATACAAATTTTAAAGCAAGAAAATAAAGTAATGATTATTACAACAAAGACAAGAGATAATAATAAGTTCAAAAACAAAATGAAAACACTAAAAATGTCACATAAAACTTAGAAAATGGAAAATGTGGTAGAAAATAAAAACGCAATAAAATGTTTTAAATAAGAAACATAAAATAATAATTATAACACCACGAGTTCCAGTTGGAAATGGATAGATAAAAGACGAACAATAACATACTGTACAATAATTTAATTATATTGATGAAAAATATACGCAAAAGTTAGGAAGAGACGGTGAGAAATTTGACAACAATATTGGAAAAACGTCAACTTTACAGATAAGCCGAGAGAATAAAAACAACACAAACTATAAAATAAGAAAAATAAAATAACAAATACAATATCAGTTCCAATTCAAATTGGATAATTGAAGAGAAAAGAATTAAAATCATCAACATCCATCACAAGCTTACAGATAAAGGATGAAAAAAATAACACAAATTTTAATTTTAATGTCAGTGCCAATTGAAATTGGATGAAGGAAAGGGGGATCAGTTAAAAGCATCTATATTCATCACAATAATTAAAACAAATTAAAAAAAAATTCACAAAAAGACAATAAGAAGTTCAAAAACGAAGTAGAAGAAACTGAAATGGTCACAAAAACTTAAATATGTGATTGAAGAATAAAAATCCAATTTAAATATTCAAATTAAGATGAAATATAATTATATTAATAATCATAGTTTCAGTTTAAATTGGATTGATGAAAGGACAAGTTAAAGAGAGCAATAACATACTGCACAATAATTTAATTAAATTAAAGAAAACCTTGCAAAAGAGCTAAAAGAAGACGATGAGAAACTTGAAAACAAAATAGAAAAAATTAAATAAAATCATGTGAATCATACAGATAAGGTGGAAGAATAAAAATAACATAAATTTTAATGTAAGAAAAATAAAATAATAAATGTATATCAGTTCCAATTGAAATTGGATGAATGAAAGGGAGACCAGTTAAAAGCATCAATATTCATCACAATAATTAAAATAAATTAAGAAAAAAAATACACAAAAGGACAATAAGAAAATCAGAAACGAAGTGGACGAAAGTGAAATGATCACAAAAACTTAAGTGAAGAATAAAAAAACAATTAAACATTCAAATTAAGATTAAATATAATAATATTAATAGTACCAATTTCAATTGAAATTCGATAAATGAAATAGAGATTGTTCAAAAAGGGCAAAATAATTTTAATAAAAATCGAAGGAGACAATGAGGACGTTGAAAATGAAATTGAAAAAAATGTATTTAAATCACTTATAACTAAGATGGAAGAATAAAGAACTGAACACAAAACTTGAAATTAAGAAAAAATAAAATAATAAATACATATAACATAGTGTTAGTTAAGATTGCATAGATGGAAAAAAATGAGTTAAAAAGAACAATAGCACACTCCACAATAATTACATTAAATAAAGACAATATCTAGTTCGAACAAAAAATTAAAAAAATACATATAAAAGTGGAAGAATCGCACAGAAACATTGGGAAGTTAGAAAACAAGTCGGAAAATTAAATAAGGTCAAGCAAAGTTTATAAATAAGGTATAAAAATAAAAAACAAGAAAACGATCGGTAATTTAGAAACAAAATGGAAAAAAAATAATAAGATCAAGTAAAGCTTATATATAAAAGTGGAGGAATAAAAAAGGCAATAATAATTATTACAATATCAGAGTCAGTTGACTAAATGAATGAAAAAAAAACGAGTTACAAGAGCAATAACATGCTTTACAATAGTTGAATTAAATTAAGGAAGCGGATAAAATGTAGTTCAAAAAAAAAAAAATAATAAAAGTGGAAGAATAAAAACGCAATAAAATAAAATAAAGATTATTACAACATTAGTTCCAGGCGATTCAATGGACAAAAGAAGAACGGCTTAAAAATCGCAACAACACATTTCACAACAATTATATTAAATTAAAAATAAAATTTGTGCAAAAGATAATAGACAAAGAAAGGTTCGAAAACAAAATGAAAAAACTAAAAAAGGTCACGTAAAGCATATGGGAGAATAAACGACATAATCCAAATTTGAAAGTAAGAAAAAATTAAATAATAAATATAACTAACATCAGTTCCAATTAAAATTGAATAGATGCAAGAGGAATGACCTAAAAAAGCAATAACACACTTCACGGTAATTAAATTAAATTAAACAGAAACACGCAAAATATAGAGACAATAAGAAGTTCGAAAACAAGGTGGAAAAACAAAAAACAATAAGACGATGCGTAATTCGAAAGCAAAATAAAGAAAAAGAATAAGATCAAGTAAAGCTTATAGATGCAAAGAAAAAGAATAAAAAATAATAAAATACAATAATATTTATTACACTATCAATGCCAGTTGCTTAGATGGATGAAAAAAAAACGAGTTAAAAAGCGCAATAACATATTCTACAAAAATTAAATGAAAGGGAAATTTATACAAAAAAAGGGCAATAACACACTTCACAGTAATTAAATTAAAATGAAATGCGCCTAATATAAAAGACTATAACAAAGTGGACAAAATTAAGTAAGATCACACACACATCAAAATTTTAAAGTAAACGAAAGTAATATATCAAATATTAAGAAATATAACACACCTCGCAATTACGCAAAAGATAAAAGGGAACAATGACAAGTTCGAAAATAAAATGTAAGTTAATAAAATCAAGTAAAGTGGGAAATTTACGTGGGAAAAAAACAGTAAGAAGTTTGAAAATATAAAGGAAGAAACTAAAAAATTACACACAGTTTAAAGAGAAATTAGTAAAATAAAAAAGCAATAATAACGTGAACTTCAGTTAAAACTATATAGTCGAACAATGACATATAATGAAATAACTTCACGAGCTTTTGCGGTGTTGCCGGATGAGCTTCCAGAAAAATAAATATTTCAGTCGAAAATATATATGTCCATTGAAAATCCAAGTTTACTTGGTAATTGTATAAATAATTATCGTCCTTTATGCTGATACCTATTTAATGGTTTTTATTAAATTTAAAAAAAAAAAATAATAAATCCAGTAAACAAATTTCCTGACAACAAAAATAGCACTGGATGAATATGCGTACAAGCAAGCACTTATATAGGTCCAGTAAAAACAAACAGAACGATTAGGTGATCGAAGAGTACTAGTAGCTAAGGCCATAAAAAAGAAGACTGGAACGTTGACAAAACTCGTAACGTCACTAGAAACGTCAAAATTTAACTATTTATTTTAGGCTTTTTCTAATCGTAACAAAAAGATGTCAGTATACGTGGACCAACAACTATGTCCAGAAGAACGACTTAAATCCCTACTGGATTATTCGGGAAGGGTCGAAATCGATCCCAGTATTAACGCCAGGCTCTACTACAAGTCCGGACTGAATATGTTCAGACAATTCAATATATATTACAAGGAAGGTAGCTGGGAAAACGCGCTATGCATCTACTTGAAATACGAGAAGCTATTTTTCGACAAAATCAAAAAACATCCGGAGTACAATAAGATCCCGGTGAACGTCAAGTCGATAAACGCGTCAAATTTTCGAATCATCAAACCGAAAGCGGAGCACACTAAAAGGGAACTTTTCAAACAGTTCAGGAGAGATTACGCTTCTTATTTAGAAGAGCTGAAAACGAACAAAATCCAACGGCCTGGATATGGTGGTGATGGTTTAAAGGATCCAACATCAGGTGAATAAAAAAAATTAGCAATGTAAATTAGATTTAATTATTATATACCAAAATTTCCTTTTGCATTCAACATGTCCACGAAGACTATTACAACTGTCCTATCTTACTCTAACAATGCCTATTTATACGTGTAAAGCATCCCTGCTATTCCTCCAAGCTCAGCCTACTGGTTCCCGATCAACCAATAAAACGGATTTGGGATATTGGGAGGCGTGACTTGATGGGATGTAGGTATAAATAGGGGAATGTTGAAGTAAGACAGGAGAGTTTTGAGTGTTTTCTGATAATGCTCATATTTAATAAACTAACGATATTTTTTTCTGGTTTCCAGTTTCGATAAAATCGCGACAGAGTATCCCGAAGGATGCGCGGTCAAGTTCACCACATGCCTCGATCAAGATACCGACGAGCTCCGCAACCACCTTAGATCAATCGGAATTCGAAATACATAGCGAAATCAGTTTCGAGACGGCCAGAAGGATAACCGCACACGAGCAGAAATTGTTCCTGGAAGAAGGAACCAGCGATTCCATAAGAAGTTCGAAGAAATTTTTGCCGCACGAACAAAATCCGTCGGATGTTATTATGCCATCGAAGGTTGCCAGTCGCCAATCGGCTGTCAAGCCAGCTCCAAGGGTCAGTCAAAAATCGCCCATCCTAAATGCTAACTCAATTGTGCTTTTCGATGTTTGAAAAATTATAATATTTGAAAGCGGAGTTGATTTTTGGAATTTGATACCAATGCCAACTTGGTTACTTCAGTTTTTACAATGTAAGGAGGTAGGATGGTGATAGCATTATTTCGTGTGTGTGTGTGTGTGTGGGGGGGGGGGGGGGGGGGGGAATATAGTGGAAACCGTTATTAGCCAGTTGATCCAGATTCAAACCCCACTGTGTGCACTTTTTTGTTTTATCAAATATGGCCCATTTCTATTAACTTTTGGTAGATCGGGTAAGAGCTTAATTTTGCGCCTAACCCCACCCACAAGCTTTCCTAAAGATAATCAACATTCTCTACCAGGGATTTTCGATTCGTACGAAATAAATACCGACCGAGATAAAAATCGGTACGACAATAATTCACGAAGTAACGCTAATAATTCGGGCTTTAAGACAAATTTATGCAAAAGAGCTTTAAGCACCGGGGAACATCGAGAGAGCAAGACATTATGTCAACCGGTCGGAAAGATATCATATTATATTGTGTCAGTTTTGTGATTACAAGCTTAGTTTTGTTATGCGTGGGTCGAAGGCATTTCACACCCGAATTTTTTTGCCTTCAGTGTGTTGATTTCGTGGTTATAAGACTACTGAGGCGAAATTTGTAAAATATAATTTAATCTTATTTTATCAAACTTAATGCCCTCATAGATTAATTTTCTTAGTTCTTTATTTTTTCCTTAACTGTTCTATTTGCTTTAAACATATATTTTTTGTGGCACAGCAATATCAACAAATTACTTAACTTGAGTCTCACTATCAAAAGTAGTGCTCTCATAGACTCTCAAAAGGCTTGCCATTTTCCTTTCTCCAGAAACTATTGCGGATGTGTAAATATTTATATACTTCCTGCTCTTAATTTTTTAATTAGGTATTCCTGCAATTTAAGCCTATTGTCGTCATCAGACTGAGCCAATTATATTTTCAGATAATCCGCAAAAAGTATAAACTCCGAATGGAGGAAACAGTTTCATATGTCATTAATGAAAACATTAAATAGAAATGATACAAGATCCTTTCCTTGGGGAACGCCAGAAGTCACCCTGAAAACCTCTGATGTACTGCTGTTCAGCCTGACAGTCTGTACCCTGTCAGACAAATAGGATTTCATCCATTCCAACAATGTTCCGTGTATACCAGCCTCAAAGAGTTTTCCCAATAATAGCCCATGATCCACCCTGTCAAAGGCCATGGAGAAGTCGGCGTACACAGAGTTAACAGCATATCCTCGCTCCAAGGCCCTGACAATGTAGTCATGATAGACAAGTAAGTTACTTCTTATGGATCGACACTCGCAAAATCCGTGCTGAAAAATGGCGATAACTCTCCTATAACAAGCTTTCAAGAAATCAGCCAAAAATGATTCTAGTAATTTAAGTATCAGCGACATGATGGTTATCGGGCGATAGTTTACAACTTCATCCCTTTTGCCATTATTCTTAAATATGGCCTTTATATATGACTGTTTCCAAGTATCAGGGAAACTCCCAGAAGAAAGTGATAAGATAAAAAGTAGCCAAAGTGGTCTGGAAAGTGGAAAAGCAGCATGTTTCAAAAATAAAGCAGTCAAACCATCAGGCCCAGGACCCTTGCTCAAGTCGATACCAAAAAGTCGATCATAAATTTCATTAATCCCAATGCTAACTCGAGCAGCCAAACACATCCCTCTCCCGAGCAGTCCCTCCAAAACCACAGTCCGAGCTTGCGTATACAGATGTAAAATGTCGAGCAAGCATGTTGGCAATATCATTTGCATCCGAAGCTACAGTGTTACCCAACTTCATAATCCCCGGGATGCCCTGATCTTTATTTTTGTTTTGAATGTAAGACCAAAAAAATTTAGGGTCAAGAGATATACTTTGTTCAATACTGCAATTGTAAGAGTCGCAACACTGTTTAGCCCGTTCCTTACATAGATGTCTGAGATCACGAAATATGTTATAATCATCCATTGCTCTAGTTATCTTGTACTTTCTATGAGCTTCCTTTTTTTTTAATACTGTGCTTAAGGTCGTCGGTAAACCAGATAGGAAACTTAAAATTATTCCTTATAACAATCGTCGGAACATGAGTATCAATACAGATATTTAAAATTTTGTAAAATCTAGGAACAGCAACGTTAACATCACAGTATTTAAAAACATCCCACACAACATTAATTAAAAAATTATTAATTAAATAATTGTAATCACAATAAAATATTTTCATTCTCTAATGGCACATAGTTGTCACAAGTTTAAAGGCTTATCAATAGGGCTGGATGGTGACTGTCACATGGAGTCAAGCTAAAATCATCACATACAGACACAGATCAACCACTAGAAAGGAGATAGTCTCAAGCAAGACCTTCGCCGTTGCACTGTGATTTCTTACCAGATAACCAAGTTCTTTATTCTCATCCAGTCTCCAGTCAATTCCAGGGGGGTTGTAGTCACCTATAATGTAGACATGGTCTTCGTTGTGCCAGGCCCAAGATTTCCTCAATAGCATCACAGTGACTCTGGTAGCAGTCAACATCACTTTGTGGAGGCAAATAAACTGCGCATAATAAAATTTTCTTTTTATTCTTTAAGGTGACCAGTACCCAGAGATCTTCAAATTGTTTATTATTGTGACATTGGATATAAAGCTTTCTAGCAGATATTTGTCTGGAAACTGCAATTAAAACTCCTTCCCCAGGAGATTTACCCGTCGCCTCACAGTTGGTAAGCCATGCAACCAAGCTCAGAGTCACTAATATCTGAAGTGAGCCACGTCTCTGTAAGCATGAATGTCATATTGGGTCAAGGAAACATTAATAGTAAAGTCCGCCAGCTTTGTCCGAAGTCCACAAACATTCTGGTAGTAAATTGTTACTTCCTTTCCCGATGTCCTGGAGTTACTGATTTGGAATTCAAGAACCAAAGTTGTAAGTACCTGGTTGTTGGCTTTTAAAGATTTCAAAGTCTCAGCTATTTCCGGTCCACATCCGGGATAAATAATCGTGTTTGTAGCTATAATTCTAACCGCTTTCACACACACTACACATGCAGGGTGATAAACACATCCACATCTGTCACATTTAGCTGCAGCTGTCACTGTTTTCTTACAATAAACACAAATAGTAACCTCTGAACTATCATAAACTTGTTCTTTGTCAGCCATCTTTAATAAATCTCCAATATATCCCCTGTCGATCTCTAGACGTCGAGCCAAGGAAAATCTAGGTAGAACTCCCTTAGATCGTCCCAGTTTGCAGAATTGTAATGCCAGATTTTGCGAGGCAATGGTGGATCCTTCTGTAGAAGTGGTAATGCACAAACCCTTGTAATAAGTTTATGGTCGGAAGGACCTAAGGGCGGACCAACTGTAATTGTGTACTGGTCTGGATTGGTGGTTAGAAAAAAATCCAGGAGGGCGGCGAATTTACCCCTCTCCGAGATTCGAGTTGGTTCGTCTACAAGTTGAGTAAGTCCGCAGCTGATGGCAAATGCTTCAGCTTCTCTACCATCGTTGTCGGTCTTGTTGTGATGTTTGAGCCAGTTGGTGTTGTGGGCATTGAAGTCTCCCAGAACGATTATTTCTGAATTGGGGTGATCGACCTGTATTGAGTCAAAAGTGGTAGCTAGTATTGTAAAAAAGCTTTGGTAGGCTTGTAGACAACATATAAACTTGGTTACTCTCTTGGCGGTGAACTTGAGCCACATGACGTCAAGGTTGTTCGGTTCGAGTGTTTTCTCGCGGTGACATGAGAGGTCGCTTCGGACAAAAAAGCATATTCCGAACTTATGCCTAAATCGGGTGTGTAAGTCGTAACCAGGATAGGGGTAGTTTACTGTTATAGTAGAATAAACTTGTGTTTCTGTAAGAGCTAGTATGCGTGGTCTATTTCCTTGTATACCGAATTTATGTTTGTATTCAGGTCTCTTATGTTGCAGAAATCTATTCTATATTGGTCCGGTATCTTTGCTGTCTGTGAAATGCGGAATGAAGGGCTTCCAGGGCCACCCAGCGCCCGGAGATCCTTAATTATTATAGTTATTTACATATTTTTGTCAATACATTTCTAAACCTTAGTCTCACACCATCAAAATTAATACTAGCACAGATTAATAAAAGGTATTAAATAACTCATCAATTTTTTTTCTCTAAACACTTTTGCTTATGTATAATTATTTATACACTTTGTCCTCAATTGGTGTATTTGTTTCACATATTTTTTGTGGTACAGCAATGTGTAGATTACTACATTTCATAATCTTAGTCTCACTGCTCTCAGAGATTATTAAAAATAACTTCATCAATTTTCTTCTCTAGAAACTTTTGCAGATGTTTATATTTGCTTTTGATTATTTTAATTCTTCGTATTTTCCTTTAATTGTTCCTGTTTGTTTTACATGTTTTAGTGTAACACTGCAATGTGTAAACTATCAAATTGCTTAATTTTGATCTCGATCAAACGTAGTGCCCTCATAGATTATCAAAAGGATTCGATGACTTATCATTATTTCTTTTCAGGAACTTTTGCAAATGTATAATTATTATACATATACTTTTGTTTCTCATCTTTTTAATTCTCTATTTTTTCTATAATTGTTCTAAAACGAAGTTTTATCCACAATACCGAAATAGAATTATTGCACTCGACGCGCGTTTCGCTAACCATGTTAGCATCATTAGGAGATGATTAAAACTGTATTAATCATCACCTGATGATGTTAACAAGGAGGAAATGGGAACATTTTGGCGGACTAATTCAATATATTTCCTAACATCGTACCTCTAACACCTTCTATAAGGCATGTGTCACGGAAAACGAATAATGTTTAGAGTAGTTATTAAACCGCAACTGACAAGAGTACCCGTCGCAATTCGAAACCAATCATAAAAACAACGCGGTACCGCAAACGAGACAGGCGATAAAAACTTTTCCCATATCTTCGAAAATCGGTGTGACGAGCCTTTTCCATTGTCTCATCCCAATAAAGGCATATCGGGCATATCGGATGATCGGCCATAAATCTGCGGCGCCTAATTAACTATATAGGGACGTGCCGTAATGTCACCGCAATTCGTTTCTCCCTCTCGCCATCTCTTTCTTCGTATACCGCCCGAAGTTTTCTGCGCTTCCGGCACCAATGTATGTGAAGTACATTTTGTATATATAGGTACGTTCTATAATTTGTTCCGGAATTTGAAAACTTTTATTAAATTCCCGAAAAATAAGTAAGTACCATCGTATTTCTTAAGCGCAAAACGTGTTGCACATGTGTGTGTGTGTCTCTTTTAATTATAACAACGTAATTCTATACCCAACAAAATGTGGGTCGATTAAAGTTATTGTATACCCACAGCCGGCGACTTATTATAACAAATTTATATCTGATACTACTGATAGCCCTGCTTGATATGCCTTATTTGTAAACAATGAGAGACTGTATATAGAGGATCAAGTTGGAGACGTTGGATGTGACCGGCATAAAGATGCTCTTAATGTAGACGGATTTCGCGTTATGAATCAACCCGCTGAATAATGGCCGGGAAAATGAGAATGATTCGAGAAATAATAGTGTGGCAGATGTTCGAAGAGATCTTACATTAGCTTGGTCCAGTGGAGATTAAAAATACAAAATTTAACGAAATACACGATGCATGTACCTTTCTCATGTGAACCTGCTAATAGGCATCACCATGCCAAGCTGCCTGAATTCGGGCCTCTTACAGTGTTGCCTTTTAATAGCTTAAAATTTTATATTTGATATATTGTTAAAGACATTGCCATATTGACATTGGTTAAATGTCAAGTCTTCCGTTAGTACCGACGGACGTACTGGAAAGGTTTATGTCAGCATAGTAAAGCAGCATATTTGGCGCATGCGCATACAAGATTGAAACATTACTGGTACGTTGAATTCACAAATTTATTATAGTTTTAACCAATCATTTTGATATTTAATAAAAAAATTCGATTAAATTTTACATATAGTTACTATTTTTCATAGAGGAACACTAAGGGTAGTTGACTAGCGTCCGTTCTTTTGACTCTAAAATGTAAGCGTAACCATGGTAACGCCTACAATAGAGAGGCATGGCAGCTGTAAGTTGCCCTTGTCTTTTGTTTTATAAATACCGTAAGTTTATTCGAATTAGGATTTTTGAAAAACAATAATTACAAATCTAGTTATTTGTAGTTAAATATTGTACATGCAATACAGTGTGTTGGGGAAACACCCCAACACGCGTAGAAACTATCGTTTTTTGCCGTGTATGCATGTAGCATGAATCAGCCATAATTAAACTCAAATAGATTTATTTCACCCCGGGTACAACCCAATTTGTGCATTTAAATTAGCATATGCTGTTGATATATCAGGAATTCTTATGTAGCAACAGTGCAGTGTAGCAACACCATAGGTGTATACGCACCTTAATCTATATTTAGTAAAGTTGCTGTTGTTGTCTATTTTTATTATTGTCGTGACCACGTTTGTTAATCGTCCAATAATTTATACCCCTTTTATGCCAATAAACCCTAATTTAAGATCCTATGTGTTTTACTGGAGCCTCTTAAATCTACGGGTTATGGGCCCAGAGCGTTTGTCGTTCGGAAAGTCGTGAAACGGGCGGTGATCTTAAAAAGAAAAGGTTTGTCGTTTTGGCGGTCAAAAAGGGCGGTATTTGAAAAGTCGAGTTCGTGAAGTGTGTAGTCAAAAACACCAAGTAAAAACGTGATAATGTCGACGGGAATTACGGGAAATGCCATAACGGTTAAACAGTTTGACGGTACTGGTCTTGGAAACTGGGACTTGTCAGAGGAGCCTCCTACACCTGCGGGTGAGTTGATTTCATGGAAAAAGAAGGACCTTCGTGCAAGAAATCTAATTGTATAGTGTTTGGGAGATAATCCTCTGAAGATGATTACTGATAATACTGATTATATACCATGTCCCAAACGTACCAAAAAGTTGGTGTGGCCTCACAAGTTCAATTGCAACGTAAGTTAAAAAATATGAAATACACCAATAAAGAGTCTTTAAGCTTGTATATTGTTGAATTTGAAAAAACAGTGGCTGAATTAAAAAATGCAGGAGGAAAAATAGATGACTCTGAGGTAATTTCACAGCTATTGGCATCTATTTCAGAACCTCAGTATCAGAGCGTTGTTATTGCAATAGACATTCTATTTTCTCAAGAGAACAACTGTGTGACATTGGATTTGTCAAGAGTAAGTTGTTTGCGGAGGAGCAGAGACATAAGACAGAGGATAAAACTAAGAGCAGCAGCAGTGCAGCATTTTATAGTGGTCACAAAAATTTCAAGAAGAAATTTCCCTCAAAATTTCCTTTTAAGTGCTATGGTTGTGGACAGAAGGAATACAAAAAGTCCGAGGGGTAAACCACCTTGGAATTACAGTGTACAAGCACGTGAGGTTCCGTGGGATTCCATGGGATTCCGTGGATTTCCGTGGGATTCCGTGGAATTCTATGGGATTCCGTGAAATTCCGTGGGATTCCGAAGGAATTCCTCAACTTTTTGCTATAACATACGAAATAATAACCGTTATAAATACGTATTTTAAATTAATCAAAATGTTCGTCTGCCGATGCAGGCGGTCTACCGATTACAGAAGACACCGCGGTTACGTTCTACTATTCTAGGAAGAAAAAGCGTTTGCCCCTTATTTTTTTTGCATTTTTGCATCGAGAACGTCTACTAATTTTCTGTGCCAAAATATAAGGGACAAACGGTTTATCTTCCTAGAATAGCAGAACGTAACCGCGGTTTCTTCTGTAATCTGTAGTCCGCCTGCATCGGCAAGCGAACGTGCTGGTTCTAAGCGTTCAGGTCGGTCTTCCAATCCTCATAAAATATAAACAGATAAAGGTAAAGTTCAGGGTAAAAATAAACAATTAATTTTTCAAAAAATTAAAATTTTTTCGAAATAACTATATTAACCCAAACTAACCCAAACTGGATAAGGCACATTATAGTACCCGATGAGACCCTTCTTTTTTCCATTTAAGGTTTCCCTCTAACTCTTACCGTTTTCGAATTATGGCCGATTTAATGAAAATCTCGTTTTTTTTTAAGGTATTATACCCGTGAATTTTTCCGAAAAACTTTTTGACAAAAAAATATCCGTTTTCATGACGGAAACAATTAAAGGGGTCCATTTACATGTCATTAACGTAAAAAAAGTTTTTCAAAGGCATATACAGAGTGGTAAAAAAAATAATATTTGAAAAAATTCCCCTTTTTTCGAAAAATAAAGCCAACATATATATATTTTTTAAGTTCGACGACTCACATACGGGCCAAAGGCTGTCGAAATACATATTTTTGCTGGTATGTATTTTTTCCGTGTAACTCGTAGTTTTAGAGCTACGACCGTTCTCGAATTTTAACGGCCGATTTTTCGAATACTAAGAATATTGTCTTTTTTTCGTAAAGAACTTTTTTTGTCGGACTTGAGGACCTCTACCTACTTGCCGAATTTCAAATCGATTGAAAAAAAAGCCGATAGGTTCCAGGTAGGTTCCGGTTCCTATGGGACAAAATGATGCTTAGGTCGATATAAAAATACGGATTTTTCCGTTTGCCAAATTTCTTCTTCTTTCTACCGGAACCTACCCGTTAAAAAACGTGTTTCGCGATTTCCCCCACTTCTCGATAAATTTTGGGGAAAAGGGGGCGTGGGTGGTCGTGATACCCACTAACCTGCAAACCGAGACTCTGCATGCCAGAGCCTCGTTTCGTCAAAATTTCGCTCCGAGCTCCCGCTTAGCCTGTAATCGCAAAAAAAGGTTTTTTTTTTCGAAAAAAGGCAATATATATGTTCGACGACTCACATACGGGCTAAAGGCCGTCGAAATACCCATTTTTGGTGGCATGTATTTTTTCCGTATCACTCGTAGTTGTCGAGCTACGACCGTTCTCGAACTTAAACGGCCGATTTCTCGACTAAGAATATTGTTTTTTTTTTGTGAAGAACCTTTTTTGTCGGCCTTGATGTCCTCTACCCACATGCCGAATTTCAAATCGATCGAAGAAAAAAGACGATAGGTTTCACCGATAGGTTCCGGCTCCTATGGGAGAAAATGAAGGTTAGGTCTATATAAAAATACGGTTTTTTTCCGTTTGCGGAAATTCTTCTTTTTTACCAGAACCTACCCGTTAAAAAACGTGTCGCGACTTCCCCCACTTCTCGATACATTTTGGAGAAATGGGGAGAGGGGGGGATCCACTAACCGGCAAACCGAGACTCTGCGTGGCAGAGTATCATTTCATCAGAATTTCGCTCCCAGCTCCCGTTTAGTCAGAAATTTCAAAAAAACACACGATTTCTATATTACCCCGAGTATTACCCCCCCCCCCCCCCCCTTTAAAATCAAGCCCCGGCAACCCCGATTTAATTCCTGGTAGCAGCCAACGTGATACATCTACCATGAAAAAACAGACCCTGCATGTCATCTCCTTATACCGGAACCTACAGGTTAAAAACCGCGCGGGCGCCTATTCGCCGGATAAGTTCCATCGATTTAGGTGCCGATCCGGGATTATATTTCAAGGGACGAAAGGAAACAATTCAACTTTGAAAAATTTCGATATCGAAAAATTTCGATTCTTTTCGGCTCCTACCGCGTAACCTATCGGCGGTAGGTTCCCGCCGAAGTCGGATTCGAACTGGGCGCCGGCGAAAACCCCCCTATCCCGAATTTTAACCCTCCAGGTCAAATGACACCAAGAGTCTCTATTTAGGAGCCCCTAAGAGACTTGGCGACTTAAAATCTTAGGTGGGGGTTCAGACCGATGCCCTTCATCCCCGTGCTGAATACGAACTCGCTAGCTCGAAATTTAGGTCAAAAAAAGCCGGTAGGAGCCGAATTTCCGGTAGGTTCCAAATACGAAAAAAAATCCGTCTCCTAAATATAAAAATACCTACAAAAGCGTTCTTCTTTATGAGTCGAAAATCACGATTTTTCATTTTTGGAGTTCTCGAAATAGGTGCCGCGGATCAAAAATTGCGCGGAGTACTTTTTTTTAAGTCTAATCCGTAGGGAGGACATTTTTTGGGTCTCGTTCCGAAAAAGTTATTTTTCGACTTCATCCGGCTCCTATCGCGAAACCTATCGGAGGTAGGTTCCCGCCGAGGTCAGATTCGGATTGCCCAAAACCCCCACCTCAATGAAATGCTTGTTTTTTTCATATATTATGTTACATTATGTTCAAGTTTTAAAATATCAATTTTAATATATATAAAAAGTGTTAGCCTTAAATATTAATGTGCAGTGCGTAAAGTAAATCTGACATATTTTTTGACATTTAGGGCAGTGGGTAAAATAATATATTTTACACACAAGTGCGTAAAGTAATTGAATAATATTTTTATTTTTTCATATATTTTTCGGTAGTAGCAAAAATTTTGTATGCTAGTCATGTGTAAAGTACCCTTTTTTTATTCATGGAAATGACAATATTCCCATTCATAAAAAAAGGATCACTTTACACACTTGTTGCATTAGTAACTATTTTAGTAGGGTACACAGATAATGGATAGTCTCAGCAAGAAATGTTATCTTCGATGAGACAAAAATGTTTGATCAAGTGGACAAGAAGTTAAAAAAGGTGGTTACCTATCATGATGATGATTCACATAGTGTGGATAATGCCAGTGGTGACTCAGAGAGTGAAGAATTTCATTCTGATGCTGGAAGTGATGACCCTGGTAACAATGATTCGGGCAGTAAACGGGTTGTTGGTGATAGTGACCATGAAGGTAGACCAAAGAGGCAGACCAGAGTACCTGAGAAGTCCAGAGACTATGAAATGGATGATAGTCTCATAGCAGCATTATTTGCAGGAAGTCTGGAGCCTGATGTACCTCAGACTTATTCAGATGCAGTTTCTATGGGAAAGGGATGGGAGACAGCTATTCAAAGTGAACCGGATTCTTTGAATAAATTTGGAACATGGAGTGGAACGACCAGCTGGAGTAAAGACAATAGACTCAAGGTGGGTGTTTAGACAAAAAGAGTCTAATGATGAAGTGGTGAAGAAAGCTAGACTTGTAGCTCGCGGTTATCAACAAAGTGAGTGTTATGGCATTGAAGTGTATTCGCCAGTAGTGCGCATGCTATCTGTTCGAGTACTGTTATCTCTATGTATTGAAAATGATTTAGTTGTGAGTCAACTAGATGTGAAATGTGCATTTTTGAACGGTGACTTGCCACAGCCAGTTTTTATGGAAATACCAGATGGTGTGGAGGGAAATTGCAAGCCTAAAAGTAAGTACATTTGTAAGCTTATTAAATCACTTTATGGTTTGAGAGAGGCACCCAAGTGCTGATATCAAAAATTGCACACTCACTTATTGGACTTGGGTTAGTTTAAAAGGTCTCAATCTGATCCTTGCCTTTAATATAAGGACAATATTTATTTGCTTGTTCATGTTGATGACATTATTTTGTGATCAGGAATTGCAATCTTTTAAGCAAACGTTAATGTTAAATGTCAAGAAAATTTTGTTTTAACTTTTCTTGGATTAGTTATTGAAAAATCAAAAGATTAGTTGTTTTTAAGTCAAAAAAATCTCATACAAAATATTTAAAAGAAATTCAATATGATGGAATGTAAAATTTCTAGTATTCCAATACAACCAAGATTGAATTTAAAAATCAATGATGTGTCAAATTTTAAGAATTTGAATTTACCTTACAGGGAACTTATCGGTTTTCTAATGTATGTTATGTTACGAACTAGGCCAGATTTAAGTTATGCGATATACTTTTTTAGTAGATATCAAAATTGTTATACACATGAGCATTGGACTTACTTAAAAAAATGTTTTAAGGTATTTAAAGTCTACTGAAAATTTTGGTATAAAGTTTGAAAGGTCAATGACTCATGATAACAATATAATTAGTGCATTTGCAGATGCTGATTATGCTAATGATCAAAATTACAGAAAAAGCATTTCAGGTTTTGGTATTAAAATTTATAATAACTTTGTTCCTGGAAATCTAAGAAACAGGCTTCGGTTTCACTCAGTAGTTCAGAAGCTGAGTATATAGCCTCTGTACAACAGAATGTTTATTTATTGGGCAATTACTTTCTGAAATATTAAGCTGCATAAAAATGTCAAATACACTAAAGACCGCGCAGCAAACATATTGATATTAAACATCACTTCGTAAGACAATGTGTTAGTGATAACAAAATAAAATTATTTTAGGTGCCAACACATGACCAGGTTGCGGACATTTTTACTAAATCTTTGGCTGCACCGAAGTTTAAGTATTTTCATGATTAATTAAACGTTTGTGCAAATTGAGTAGATCAAAAGTGAACAGACGCGTTTGACTTTCTTTCTTGTACCTCAAATAAATTTAGGGTGGTTTACGCTTTATTTAATTTTATTATTTATTATTTATTTATTTAACTTATTTTACAGAAAATAAATGGACTGTTTTTAATACATGTTTATCGTGCTGCTCGCCGCTAGAGAAGGAAGTCTTCGTTCTCGCCCTTCGTCGGAGTCGCTTCTTGCACGGTTGCCGGCTTTCTCTTCGTGTCGTCGTCAGCATGCCCCCCGCCTTGAAAGGATGGGTTTTCAACAATTTCATCAGTCAACAATGGAAGCGGGCATATTTTCTGGCAGGCGCGTTTAATAGTTCCATTAGCCGTCCGTATGGAGGCCACTCTTGAAATTCCGTCCCTTCCTGGATGAAGAGCAATTATTTTCCCCATTTTCCAACGTATAGGTGGTTGGTTATCTTCCTTAATCAGAACAATTGACCCGATAGAGGCCCCGGAACAGGTTTTCTTCCATTTTGCCCTTTGTTGCAACTCGGAGACGTACTCTTTCGACCACCGGCTCCAGAAGTTTTGCCTCATTTGTTCAAGGAGTTGGTATCTGCTTAGTCTTCCAACTGGCACAGTCGTCAGGTCTGCTTCCGGTGTGCATAGTAGCGTACGACCAATCAAAAAATGGGCGGGAGTCAAAGGATTTAGGTCGTTGGGGTCACAGGTTAGTGGAGAAATAGGTCGGGAATTTAACACCGCCTCAATTTGCGCAAATACAGTGCTTAGTTCCTCAAACGTCAAAGTTGCATTTCCTATAACGCGTTTAAGGTGCGACTTGCTAGATTTCACGCCGGCTTCCCAAAGGCCGCCGAAATGAGGAGAACTAACCGGAATAAACCGCCATTCGATACCGTCATTGGCACAACTATCGTGAATGGTATTTTCATTATTTCGAAAGAAGTCACACAGTTGCCTAAGTTCAGCGTTCGCACCCACAAAATTGGTGCCATTATCCGAATATATCCGAACTGGTTTCCCCCTACGACTCATAAAACGTTTTAAGGATAAAATAAAAGAATTCGTAGTCAGGTCGGAAACCAATTCGAGATGGACCGCTTTGGTTGAAAAACACACAAATAAGGCCAAATAGCATTTAGTTATTTTAGCCCCTCTACCCTTTCTATCCCTTATAGAAAATGGACCCGCGTAATCTACGCCGCACACCTGAAATGGATAACTGATCTCCAGACGCTTCTGCGGCAAATTACCCATCAAGGGGGTAATACTAGTAGGCTTAAACCTAAAACATGTAACGCATGATCGCACTGTGTTTTTTGATAAATTTATACCCCCTACTGGCCACAGATTTTCGCGTATGTTGCTAAGTAGAAGTTGTGGGCCGGCATGAAACATCTTCACATGCTCATACCTGAAAATTAACTTGCATAATTGAGTTTTAGCGGATATAATGACAGGATGTTTCTTGTGTCGATGAAAGGCTGAATTCTTTAAGCGACCACCCACTCTAAGTAGGCCATTTTTATCAATAAAGGGATTTAAGTTAAACAGTTTACTTTTGCGATTAATATTATGGCCTCTTGAGAGTAGCTTAATTTCATCAGAAAATGTCTCTGATTGCGATAGTTTCAATAAAAAGGAATACGATTTGTCAATTTCGAATACCGTTAAACTACTAGTTACTTTATTTGCATTTTTACAATTAGAGATAAATCTAAAGACGTATGCGCATGAGCGTTTTAGACGAGTCAGAGAAGAAAATCGAGTTAAATCAATGAGAGGCATTTGTTCGTGTAAATTTAGCGCTTGAGATTTTAATTCGACTAAACTTATCTTTGAATTTGGCCAACAACTTTCGCTTTGTGACAACCATTCGGGCCCGTGCCACCATAACGAACAATGAACCAACTCACTCGGAGACACTCCGCGAGACAAAATGTCGGCTGGGTTGTGCTTGGTAGAAATATGTCGCCAAGTCCAATTTCCTGTTGATTCCTGTATTTCTGAAATTCGATTAGCTACAAATGTCTTTAGAAGTTTTGGTGATGCCTTCAACCATCCTAAAACGATTGAAGAATCTGTCCAGAATACTATACATTATCCAGAGTTATTTTAAGGGAGGACACAACTTTATTTGCTAATAGAGCGGAAAGTAGTGCCCCACATAGCTCAAGTCGGGGAATAGTTACAACTTTAATCGGAGCCACCTTTGTTTTTGAAGAAAATAAGTGCACTAGAATGTTTCCATCTTGGTCAAAAGAGCGCATGTAAACGCATGAACCGTAAGCATTTTCGCTTGCATCGGAGAAACAATGTAACTCTATGAACTTCGGATTTTTACAAATTGCGTGTCGAGATATGTTTAAGTCATTTAAAATGTTAATTTCGTTCCTGAATTTAAGCCACATAGAATGAATTGAACACGACACGGCCTCATCCCAAGCTAATTTTTCCAACCAAAGTTTCTGTAGTAAGATTTTTGCGGTTATTATGCACGGACTTAAAAGACCAAGCGGGTCAAAGATTTTACCGATGCAGGACAAAATTAAGCGCTTTGTGACTCTACCGGTTTTTGAAATTACGCCTATGTTATATGTAAGTACATCGTTTGCGCTTGACCATGCAAGCCCTAAAGTCTTTGTCGTTTCATCGGTACCTATTTTAATGACACTACTAATTGCCTTTGCATCTGACGTAATGTTTTGAATTACTTCTTGTGAATTTGAATGCCACTTTCTAAGCTCAAATCCCCCTGAGCGTAATATTTCAGATATTTGTAGACCGAGTTCGGATAATTCTTCCACAGAATCCGCCCCGAAAAGTCCATCGTCCACGTAAAAGTCATTTTTTATTATATCTGAACAAATCGGATAATCGGTTTCGCATTCAATTCCTAATTGGACCAAACAACGTATCGCAAGGAAAGCGGCACTGCTGGTACCGTATGTAACTGTTAGAAGTTCGTATATATCAAAAGGCTCAGAAGGGCTTTTCCTCCAAATTATCCTTTGTAATGGACGTTGGTCAGGTTTCACGAGAATCTGGCGATACATTTTCGCGATATCGGCCGCTACTACAAAGGCGTATGTGCGAAATCGCATCAATATTGACAGCAAATCATTTTGTATTGTAGGGCCCACCATTTGTAAATCGTTCATAGAAACCCCGGTAGTCGTGGGCGCACTACAATCAAAAACAACTCTTAGTCTTGTCGTCAGGCTATCTTCCTTGAGTACCCCATGATGAGGCATATAATAACTAATAAGAGTTTCATTTTGTTCAGACATTTTTCGCATATGTCTTAATGTTTCGTATTCGCGAATAAAATTTACATATTGGACTTTAAATTCGGAATTACGTGCCATCTTTTTCTCTAGGGCTAAAAAACGTTTTTCTGCTTGCGTTCTAGATTCTCCTAATTTCTCTAAAGAATCCTTAAAAGGAATTGAAACAATGAAACGGCCGGTATTATCACGTGTAGTGGTTGCTCTAAAATGTTGTTCGCATAATTCTTCTTCTCTGGACCAATGTCTGAGTCCACCAAACTCTTCCAACTCCCAAAATTTAGCAAGTTGTGTTTGGACGTCAGAATTCTTGGCAAAATTGCAATGAATTTTATTGTTTTTGTTATAAATCCCGATAGTACCGGATACTATCCAACCAAATACGGTCTTTTGTAGAATAGGGAGATTGGAACCTAACTTAAATTGCCCAATTTGTAAAAGTTCCCAAAACAGGCTAGCCCCGATCAAAATGTCAATAGGGCCTGGCTTATCGAAAGACGCATCAGCTAAGAGTATATTTTCTGGTAATTACAATGTTTTGACGTCTATGGGGGTACTCGGAATCATTCCAGAGATATGTTTTATTACAAAACAGGTAATAATCGCATTAAAAGGGCTGTGTTGAGATTGAATTTTTAACTCGCATTTTTTATTAACTTCGGAGATCGTGTTATTAATACCTGCTACTGCTATGGCAGTTTCTGACGTTTTCAAATTTAATCGCTTGCAAAGGTCAAGGCTAATAAAGTTCGATTGTGATCCCGAGTCTAAAATCGCACGTACTGTATGTGTTTTATTACTATGATCTATGACTTGTATAAGAGCAGTTGACAGCAACACACTACCCATATTATAACTGGTTAAAGTAGCTACAGTGTCAGTCTTTTGCGCGTTTTCTGGGTTATTTGGGTTAGGTATGTGAAGAAGTGTGTTGTGCCGACCATTGCACTTTCTGCAATTGGACAATCTGCATACTGTATTTTTGTGACCAAACCTTAAACAATTTAGGCATAACTTAAGCTGTCTTACTTGCTGTAACCTGTCTGTAGGAGATAGTTTTAATAAATCAGCACAGTTTCTAATAAAATGATTATCGCGTTTACAAAAGACACAAGTCATTCTGTTACCGTTATTTTGCGCATTACTATTTGTATTAAAAACCAAAACTTGAGTGTCGTCAATATTTTCCTCTGTATCGTTGGTTAGAAAGACCTTGGATCCATTCATTTTACTTGATTTTTGACGTGCATCACTACTCTTTAGTTCAATTGTTTCAAGTAGATCAGCCTTTGATTTTAAAAAGGATTTGAAATCACTTAGATTCGGCATATGTAATTTTGAAATGTATTCTTCCCAATCCCTGACTGTCCCGGTGTCTAATTTAGAAGTAACAATATATATTATAAGAGTATCCCAATGTTCAGCGGGTTGTTTTAATTGTTTAAGAGCTTTTAGATGTTTGATAAGGTGTCTATTATATTACGTAATGTTTTAGATGCTTCTTTTGAAAACGCTTGAATGTTAAATATCGCCTTAATGTGGTTTTGAACTAAAAGTCTTGTATTATTATATCTATCACATAAAATTTCCCAAGCCACAAGGTAGTTACTCGCAGAAAACTCTAGAGATGACACCACTTCAGCTGCATTTCCCGACAAAGATACCTTTAAATAATGATATTTCTGGATGCCAGTTAGCGATTCGTTTGTGTGAATTAGTGACTCAAAGGTTTCCCGAAATTCTAACCACCCTTCGTAGTCGCCACTGAACTTAGGAACTTGTATGGGAGGGAGTTTAACATTTGTATGAGTATCTCTGAGAACTACACTTTCGCTATCTGAGCTACTATTATTGTGTTTGTTATATTCAAAAATCATTTTTTTTTGCCTTACTAATTTCTTGGAAGTATGTATTTGAAAACGCTTCTCGCTCTTTAAATTCTTCTTCCAAGTCCGCCTCTGAGACTATCGTTTCTAAATCCGATTGAATTTCATTAAATTCATCTAGTAATTTATCGCATAATGTCAGGCGAACTTCTAATTGATAAAAATCATCCTCATCTGTTGTTACATTTATTTTTTCGCGTAGGTCATTAAGATATTTTGAAAATATCGTAAGCTTGGCTTTTATTGAGCCCCTTTGTCGCTTAAGTTTTTTAATCGCCTCGTCTGACATTTTGTTTAAAGTTTATCGCATAAGATTAATATTAATAATTGTTTTATTTTTATTCAAAATACCAAATGATTCTCTTAATGCCGAAATTTAATTATTTATGAAGTGATTCGCATAATCGAATTAATAAAATCGAACTACTTAAAGTTTCTATAAAAAATAATAATATAATTAAAGTCCGGCAACGTCGCAATTGCTAACAGAGCTCCGCAGAAGCGCGCGAGAGAAAGGAACAGCTGGCAGCTGGTGTGGAAGGGAGATAGCCGATAGGCCCTATATCGATCGGATTCGATCGCCGCGCCGTCGCCGCCACGAATGTATATAAGGTTCAAAATCGCGTGTGATTAATAAAACGTGTATTTGTATTATTATTATTGATTGTAAATTTTCGCTTCAAAGCTATATTATTCTATTATATAGATCAATATCGCATAATAAAACTATATACCGCATGCACTGCACCTACACAAATCAAGACGGCACAAAGAGGAATTTTATGGATTGAAGGACTTACCCAATATGGCAGCGCGAGCAGCTCTTAACACACCGATTTCCACTTGTTACTCTAATTCGAGTCGAAGGACCATCATGAACAGACGCGTTTGACTTTCTTTCTTGTACCTCAAATAAATTTAGGGTGGTTTACGCTTTTTTAAATTTATTTATTTAACTTATTTTACAGAAAATAAATGGACTGTTTTTAATACATGTTTATCGTGCTGCTCGCCGCTAGAGAAGGAAGTCTTCGTTCTCGCCCTTCGTCGGAGTCGCTTCTTGCACGGTTGCCGGCTTTCTCTTCGTGTCGTCGTCAACAAAAAGATTAAGTAAGGACTTATAATTTGTCGATTATGAGTTGCTTTGTAGAATTTAAATTTTTGTGGTTTTTACTTGTGTTTAGTTATTTAACTTTTAGATATAAGAATTGAGGGGGTGTGTTGATATATCAGCAATTCTTATGTAGCAACAGTGCAGTGTAGCAACACCATAAGTGTATACGCAACGCACCTTAATCTATACATAACCTAGTTGTTGTTGTTGTTGTTGTGTATTTTTATTATTGTCTTGACCACGTTTGTTAATCGTCCTATCATTTATACCCCTTTTATGCCAATAAACCTTCATTTAAGATCCTATGTGTTTTACTGGAGCCTCTTAAATCTACATATGCCAGTTCTTCACGACCCCTTAGTTCAAACCTGGACGGACGATCCCTTAGTTCGAACGTGTAAACCAAGTACTGTCAGTATAATAGATTACAACATAGCAAACTTTCACTCGTAAAGGAAATCGTTTTTAATCGTTTTCAATTCAATATATTTTGGTCTTAAATCAGCATTGTGAAAATAGTCTGTCTCTACCCTTCTAATCTCAAATGAAATCGGTATGTGTTAACGCCCACTTTTATTATGTGGTTTTGCCGCTAGGCGACCCGCTCGAAGAAAGAAATTATTCAAGTCAGTGCTCTGCTAACACTCCACGTTGCTGGATCGGTCTTGTCACCGCGCTCCAGCAAGTGCCACTTCGCGCCAAAAGGTCAAATTCCTTTTTCGGTCAATTTCTCTTGTATGCACAAATATTAGAGAATATTTAGTGCACCTCAGTTATCTTGGTCCAAGGTTGGACAAAGACCTCCTTTTGGGCTTTTTTAAGCAATTCTTCGAAGTCAGAACGATAGCGTCCCCTTTGGAAAATTGAACTTACCTAAGATGGCGGACTGACATTCCTGGTCGAATTTCTGTAAGCAAGGTGAAAGCTGGATTTATGGTTTCCGTAAACACGAAAATTAAGTTTGGAAAATAACTAAGTAAAATCTCTCCCCGTTGAAGACAGGTAAAGCAGTCAAGGTGAAAGGTACGCTGTGTAAAAGTTGCTAAGTTGGAGAACGAAAAGTATTAAAATAAGAAAGATAAAAAACTCATTTTAAATCAAACAATCAAGACTTTTTAGTAGATATTTCTAATTTGAGAAACATTTTGTAATATTAGTTTTATGGTTGAATGGACGAATGCCTGCAATTATTCTAAGATGTACACATATAGTTTCTATTTAACATAGAAAACGCTGTTTATTTATATCTATAATATTCAAATGCAATTTACACCTGCATTATTAAAGTAAATTAAACCGAATACTTGTTTCAATTCCTCTCACTACCCTATAGTAATGCAGTTCATTAAAAGTGGTTAATTAAGATACCACACCCTTATTTATGGTATTAAACAATAATAAAATCACTTGTTTATCCCGACCACAGTGGGTTAATGAGCCATTATAATCAATACCGCAGTCACTACAATTTTATTTAACCGATATTTTGTTGGAGTACATACCTACTTAGTGTGTAAAATTTAAATTTTTTTAAACTATATTTAATATTTATGTCATTTTATCAACTCGAACAGTGTAGTTTTGTTAAAACCTGACATGGGCCAATTTTTTGATTTGAAGAAGAAAAGTTGAATGAAGCAAAAAAAAATAAATTCGAATAATTTTACCTGAGTGGGCACAAAAAATATTGCGAAATATAACTTTATTAAGCAGAAATTTAGTTTTCTAGAGTAAAGAATTATTCTTACATGGACAATCGAACCAACAAATTTTAAAATAATTGGGGTCCGGTGAATTATTTCCTTTCGTAGGTTGTTGACATTAATTATACGGTATACAAGACCTTGATCAAACGATTTACTAAATCAATTCGGATAAAATGTCAAATTAGGAACCCAACAAATAAATAAAGAGTTAAAAAGGCAGGCGTGTGGGCTCTAAAATATGAACGGTCATAATATTTAACTGGAATATGATATATTAAGACAATTTCGATTAAAATATTTTGAATGGAATTTGATTGCATAGATTACTAGAATTGTTCAACTAGAATGTCAAGAGTCCAATGTAAGTAAATTACTCGGAAATTGAAATGAGGAATAAAATGTTTTCTGGAATTTTCAATGCCCCTGTGCGTTCAAATAATAGATTTGTTTGTTATCTATCGACCATAATTAAAATATGTAACTTTTATCCAAGTTAATAATAATAGTTATTAGTGTTAGTAATTATTAGCTAATAGTACGTCAATTGTTGAAGGCTTTGTGACGTGCTACAAACAAGGCTAATTTCTTAAATGTTCAGCACACTTTTTCCTGGGTAGTGAATGAATCTGAGCCGTAATGTAATGCATCACGCTTGGGTACATAACGTAAAACGCTAATCAGATTTTTCAAAATTTTTCTTTGATATTTCAAGATATCTTTCAAAAAAATTAAACAATTTAAATATAATTTTCTAAAAACGTTCCTTCCTATGTTCCATATTTTAAATTAGCGAGTATTTTTTGTACGTGTATAGTCTTCAAAAAGGGGTCATTTTGGGTCGTTCTAGCGCCGAAAAAGTCGCGAGGGTCGAAAATAATAAGACGCCAGTTCGATAGAGAACTTAAAGGAGAAAACTCTCTAAATGCATCTCTCTTCCGAAAATGTCGAGGAAATGTATTGTTGAGGGAAGGGAGGTAAAAATATATTTTATTCAAAAACTATATAAGGCTGGAAAAATAATTTTTATATATTTTCAGACTATCAATGCATATAGTCTTTGTGGTAACTAAATATGCATACAAATAAGTACGCTTATAATCTCATTTAAAATAATTTGACCCGGGAAAATGGTTATTAATCGAAGAATATGGACACTTTCTTGGCGAATAAAAGTAGTTACTTTTGATTTTATAACAGATTTTGAGGTAAAATTACATTTTTAAAATATCGATGCGTATGGTCTTTGTGGTAAGTAAATATTTATTTGCTTTAAATTTCATTTAAAACTATTTGAATCTGCGAAAATTGACCAAGAGCAGAGAATACGGACATTTTTTCGGGATTAGGAGTAGTTTCTGTTGATTTTATGACAGATTATGAGGTAAATATTTCCAAAATATCGATGCGTATAGTTTTTATGGTAAACATGCATATTCAGTTGTCTGAAATCTCATTTAAAATGATTTTAAGTTAGGAAGGTGGGCCAGGTTTGGAGAAAATGGACATTCTTTTTGCGATTATACGACATATTTTGGGGTAAATTTTAATTTTTAGACTGTCAATGCGTATAGTCTTTGTGGTAAGTAAATATGCATACTTATTTGCCTATAATCCCATTTAAAATAATTTGAACCTGGGGAAATGGGCAAGGATAGGAGAGTATGGACACTTTTTAGGGGATTAAAGGTAGTTTCTTTCGATATTATAACAGATTTTGAGGTAAAATTTCAGTTTTAAATTATCGATGTGTGTAGTCTTTGTGGTAAGTAAATATTTGTTTGGCTTAAATTTCGTTTAAAACTATTTGAATTAGGGAAAATAGGCCAGGATCGGAAAATTTGGATGTGTTTTGGTGATTAGGAATAGTTTTTCAATTTTATGGCAGATTTTGAGGAATTTTATTTTCAGAATGTCAATGCGTATAGTCTTTGTGGTAAGTAGACATGCATATTTATTTGCCTGAAACATGATTCCTCGATTTGAATCCGGGAAAATGGACCAAGATTGTAGAATTTTTTTTGCGATTTTATGACAGATTTTGACGTAAAATTGTATTTACAAAATATCGATGCATATAGTTTTTGTAATAAGTAAAATGAAATGAAGCTGGGAAAGTGGGCCAGGATCGGAGAATATGGACATTTTTCAATCGATAAATAGCGATTTCTGCCGATTTTAAGAGAAAATTCTAGGTAAAATTTTACTTCAAACATTGATACACGGACGTCAACAAAACTTTCAGAAAAAAAAATAAAGGGAGGCATACTGAGAATCTATAAGACACCAAACTTGGAGAAATTAGAAAAAGAAACATGAAATGTTTGAGATAAATATTTTCGACATTCAGTTTAGAGGATTGAATCAAGAAATGAATGGCATATGGCAAAGATCTTGCTTGAAACAGCAAAATCAATCGCAAAAAAAATGAAAAGAAAAGAAACACAAAACTTTAATACAAAAGCAAAGGAGTTAATGAAAAATTAAAGAAAAGCGAAAGAAGGGGGAAAATAATGTCCTTGGATATTAAGAAAACTATCAGAAAAAAAATAAAGAGAGGCATACCAACAAACTAAGACACCAAAATCGGGGAAATTAACAAAAGAAACCTGAAGTGTTTGAGATCAACATTTTCGACATTCAGTTTAGAGGATTGAATCAAGAAGTGGATGGTACATTGCAAAAGTCTTGTTTGAAACAGCAAAATCAATCGCAAAAAAGTTAAAGAAAGAAACTCAAATTTAATACAAAAGCAGAGGAGTTAATGAAAAATGGAAGAAAACCGAAAGAAGAGGGAAAAATAATGTCCTTGGATATTAAGAAAACTATCAGAAAAAAAATAAAGAGAGGCATACGAAAAAACTAAGACGCCAAAATCGGAGAAATTAGCAAAAGAAACCTGAAATGTTTGAGATCAAAATTTTCGACATTCAGTTTAGAGGATTGAATCAAGAAATGAATGACATATTGCAAAAATATTGTTTGAAGCAGCAAAATCAATGGCAAATAAAATGAAAGGAATGAAACACACAAATTTAATACAAAATCAAAGGAGTTAATGAAAAATGGAAGACAACTGAACGAAGAAGGAAAATTGATGCCCTTAGATATTAAAAAACTATCAGAAAAAAAATAAAGAGAGGCATACCAAGAAACTAAGACGCTAAAATCCGAGAAATTAGCAAAAGAAACCTGATATGTTTGAGATAAAAATTTTCGACATTCAGTTTAGAGCATTGAATCAAGAAATAAATGACATATTGTAAAAATCTTGTTTGAAACAGCAAAATCAATCGCAAAAAAAAAATGAAAAAAAAGAAACACAAAAATTTAATACTAAAGCAAAGGAGTTAATGAAAAATGAAAGAAAACCGAAAGAAGAGGTAAAAATGATGTCCTTATATATTAAGAAAACTGTCAGAAAAAAAAATAAAGAGAGGCATACGAAGAAAATAAGACGCCAAAATCAGAGAAATTAGCAAAAGAAACCTGATATGTTTGAGATAAAAACTTTCGACATTCAGTTTAGAGAATTGAATCAAGAAATGAATGACATATTGCAAAAATATTGTTTGAAACAGCAAAATCAATCGCAAAAAAAGTTAAAAGAAAGAAACACACAAATTTAATACAAGAGCAGAGAAGTTAATGAAAAATGGAGAAAACTGAAAGAAGAGGGAAAGATGATATCTTTATATATTAAGAAAACTATCAGAAAAAAAAAATAAAGAGAGGCATACGAAGAAACTAAGACGCAAAAATCGGAGAAATTAGAAAAAAAAAACCTGAAATGTCTAAGATCAAAATTTTCGACATTCAGTTCAGAGGACTGAATCAAGAAATGAATGACATATTGCAAAAATCTTGTTTGAAACAGAAAAATCAATTGCAAAAAAATTAAAAGAAAGAAATACACAAATTTAATACAAAAACAAAGCAGTTAATGAAAAATGGAAGAAAACTGAAAGAAAAGGGAAAAATGATATCCTTGGATATTAAGAAAACTATCAGAAAAAAAATAAAGAGAGGCATACGAAGAAGCTAGGACGCCAAATTCGGAGAAATTAGCAAAAGAGACCTGATATGATATGATATGATATGTTTGAAATAAAAACCTTCGACATTCAGTTTAGAGAATTGAATCAAGAAATGAATGACATATTGCAAAAATAATGTTTGAAACGGCAAAATCAATCGCAAAAAAAGTTAAAAGAAAGAAACACACAAATTTAATACAAAGGCAGAGGAGTTAATGAAAAATGAAAGAAAACTGAAAGAAGAGGGAAAAATGATATCCTTGGATATTAGGAAAACTATCTGAAAAAAACAATGAAGAGAGGCATACGAAAAACTAAGACGCCAAAATCGATGAAATTAGCAAAAGAAACCTGAAATGTTTGAGATAAAAATATTCGACATTCAGTTTAGAGAATTGAATCAAGAAATGAATGACATATTGCAAAAATATTGTTTGAAACAGCAAAATCAATTGCAAATAAAATGAAAAGAAAGAAACACATAAATTTAATACAAAAGCAAAGGAGTTAATGAAAAATGGAAGAAAACTGAACGAAGAAGGAAAAATTATGTCCTTAGATATTAAGAAAACTATCAGAAAAAAATAAAGAGAGGCATACGAAGAAACTAAGACGCCAAAATCGGAGAAATTAGCAAAAGAAACCTGATATGTTTGAGATCAAAATTTTCGACATTCAGTTTAGAGGATTGAATCAAGAAATGAATGACATATTGCAAAAATCTTGTTTGAAACAGCAAAAACAATCGCAAAAAAAATTAAAAGAAAGAAACACAAACATTTAATACAAAAGCAAAGGAGTTAATGAAAAATGGAAGAAAACCGAAAGAAGAGGGAAAAATAATGTCCTTGGATATTAAGAAAACTATCACAAAAAAAAATAAAGAGAGACATACGAAAAAACTAAGACGCCAAAATCGGAGAAATTAACAAAAGAAACTTGAAATGTTTGAGATCAACATTTTCGACATTCAGTTTAGAGGATTAAATTAAGAAGTGGATGGCATATTGGTTGCGTGTAGTCTTTGTGGTAAGTAAATATTTATTTGCTGAAATCTCATTTAAAACAATTTGAATCTGGGAAAATGAGCCAGAATCGGAAAATGTTGATGTTCTTTGGCGATTAGGAATAGCTTATTTCAAATTTATCACAGATCTAAAAGTAAAATTTCATTTTCAGAATATTAATGCGTATAGTCTTTGCGTTAAGTAAGCATGCATAGTTATTTGTCTGAAATCTTATTTGAAATGATTGAAAGCCGGGAAAATGGGCCAAGATCGGAGAATACGGACACTTTCTTGCGATTAGGAGTAGTTTCTTTCGATTTTACGATAGATTCTGAGATAACATTTTATTTTAATAATATCGATGCGTATAGTTTTTGTGATAAGTAAAATAAAATCTCATTTAAATCTATTTGAAGCTGGGAAAGTGGGCCAGGATCGGAAAATATGGACATTTTTCAATCGATCAATAGCGATTTCTGCCGATTTTATGAGAGAATTCTAAGTAAAATTTTAATTGAAACATTGATACACGGATGTTAACTTTCACAAAAAAAATAAAGGGAGGCATACTAGAATCTAAGACACCAAACTTGGAGAAATTAGAAAAAGAAACATGAAATGTTTGAGATAAATATTTTCGACATTCAGTTTAGAGGATTGAATCAAGAAATGAATGGCATATGGCAAAGATCTTGCTTGAAACAGCAAAATCAATCGCAAAAAAAATGAAAAGAAAAGAAACACAAAACTTTATTACAAAAGCAAAGGAGTTAATGAAAAATTAAAGAAAAGCGAAAGAAGGGGGAAAATAATGTCCTTGGATATTAAGAAAACTATCAGAAAAAAAATAAAGAGAGGCATACCAAGAAACTAAGACGCCAAAATCAGAGAAATTAGCGAAAGAAACCTGAAATGTTTGAGATAAAAATTTTCGACGTTGAGTTTAGAGAATTGAATCAAGAAATGAATGACATATTGCAAAAATCTTGTTTGAAAC
>MU183580.1:48401-80234 GCA_016904865.1 Pissodes strobi
ATATTGCAAAAATCTTGTTTGAAACAGCAAAATCAATCGCAAAAAAAGTGAAAAGAAAGAAACACACAAATTTAATACAAAAGCAAAGGAGTTAATGAAAAATGAAAGAAAACTGAAAGAAGAAGGGAAAATGATGTTCTTGAATATTAACAAAACTATCAGAAAAAAAAATAAAGAGAGGCTTACGAAACAATTAACTAAGACGCAAAAATCGGAGAAATTAGAGAAAAAAACCTGAAATGTCTAAGATCAAAATTTTTGACATTCAGTTTAGAGGATTGAATCAAGAAATGAATGGCATATTGCAAAAATATTATTTGAAATAGCAAAATAAATTGCAAAAAAAATTAAAAGAAAGAAACACACAAATTTAATACAAAAACAAAGCAGTTTATGAAAAATGGAAGAAAACTGGAAGAAGAGGGAAAAATGATGTCCTTGGATATTAACAAAACTGTCAGAAAAAAAAATAAATAGAGGCATACGAAAAAACTAAGACGCCAAAATTGGAGAAATAAGAAAAAGAAACCTGAAATGTCTGAGATCAAAATTTTCGACATTCAGTTTAGAGAATTGAATCAAGAAATGAATGGCATATTGCAAAAATATTGTTCGAAACAGCAAAATAAATAGCAAGAAAATTAAGAGAAAGAAACACACAAATTTAAGTCAAAGGCAAAGTAGTTAATGGAAAATATAAGAAAACTGAAAGAAGAGAGGAAAATGCTGTCTCTTAAATGCACGGATATTAAGAACACTATCAGAAAAAAAGCGGGAAATACGAAAAATTTAAGACCATCAAAATCCGGAAAAATTAGAGAAAAATTCGTGATATTTCTGAAATTACAATTTTTGCCATTCTTCTCGAAAAAGAAGCGAATGACACATTGTTCAAAATATTGTTTAAAATAGCAAAATAAATCATAGAAAATGCCAAAGAGAAAAAAACGCACATTAAAGGTAAACGCAAAGGACTTTATGAAAAATGGTAGAAAACTAATAGAAGACGAAAAAAGGATGTCTATTGAAGACACGGATATTAAAATACTTGTTCATATTTGAGGAGCATCCACGCAAAAGTAAACAAATCCATTTTTACCAGAAAATGAGATAAATATTGCATCATGTAGACCTTGATCATCTCTATGAAACCCCATGCACCGTTTTAACCAAAAGTACACAAATCCTTGTATATTGGTGGAGTCAAATCAGTATTTTCAACCAAAAAGTAACAAATCCGTATATTATTAATTTTCGTCAATTTCAGTGGAATTTATCTCAAAAAGCAACAAATCCTTGCAGAAAATACGAACGCGGTGCTATAACCCATGCAAAAATGAACAAATCCAGAGGTATTTTAAAACTGCTTCATTAATATCATATTTTATACATACTGTGCCATCTAGTATGCAACAGTGTAAATACCGGTTGATGCACGTTATCTGAACGTGTTTTCGTGCAGCAAACCATGCCGCGATTTTGGGTAAATAAATGATAGAGGCCGCCACGCCTGCAAGCATATTAATTTCACTATTGCGGCGTCACGTCGCATTAGCTAGAAGTGTTTGGAGTAGTTTACTTGTTTATAGTGATTTATTTATTGATTTATTATTTAAAATGGATGACTCTTCTATCTCAGTAGGTGAAGGTAACAGTGGCTCTCGAAAAAGACAACGAAATACCTACTAAAAGAGAGCGGGAACGGCGTGAGAGGTAAGACTACACCGTTTTATTTTTGAAGTGAAAACTTCTTTAGGCGCGTTTTGCAATTTTTTTTTGTGGGGGTTGAATGAGATCGAGCCGTCACGCATCACGCGTCATGCTCGGATATGTAACGTAACGCTCCTTATACTGGCATGTTCACGTATAGGTAGAGGGCCGAAATTTTCAGGGGATGTAGCCGGGGTAAAAAAAAGATCCTGGACGAAAACGGGAACCCGTACCCCCCCCCCCCAAGTTTGCCCAGGGGAGGGGAGAGAAGGAAAACTTAAATATTTAATTCCGGGAGAACGGGAAGAGGTACGGGCTCGAAATTTTTATGGTAGGAGCGCCCCAAGGGGGGCTACCTTAGACCATACGGGAAGGGGAACGGGGCTCTAATTTATGGGGGATTTAGGGGGGAAAAGCGTTTTTCGCCAAAATGCCGTAGTCTACTTAATTACAGATTTGAATCACCTACTGACATATTCCAAAATCTCGGCAAGCGAGGACGTTCTTCAAAAAATTATGAATTGGAACAGTTACCATTGGTACGCCACTTACCAACTGAAAAAGTCACCAATGTTGAAACTCTCCTAAAGGCGGAATTTAATGATGACTGGCGGGCAGATCCCGAACTAGCCTGGTATAAAAGTATCATTGATGGTGATATAATTGAAAACGCTACACAGATGGCAGAAGAAGATAACGCTGAATATGAAGAACAGGAAAGCGGTTGTGACTGTTTATGTGAAGAAGATCCTGCTCTTCACCTTTAATGTTCATGATATTTCTCCAAGTAAGATTACTTATAAAATAAGTTTTCGTTTATTTGTAATATTTTTCTAAGTTGATTTAATAAATTAATATGTATCCGCTTAAAACTGCCTTTATTATGTCAGTCAAAACAGAACAAATCCAACAGGCTGGTCAAGCAAAACAGTACAAATCCTAAGAGTTCAAGCAAAAGTAAACAAATCCACATCATAAATTAAAATAACTCCTCTAATGTTTTTGCAAAAAAAACAAACATTGTAGCATATTTTCTTATATTTTTTTAAAAATTTTAACAAAAAAAATTATCGAAATTTTTTCAAAATTGTGGCTACAGCGAAATTATCGTTTTATGCAAAATTAGTTAAAATGGATTTGTTTACTTTTGCGTGGATGCTCCTCATTTGTATTCTACATAAATTATGTAGATATCGCACATCTTACGAAATATTATTTATTATTTTTACTTGCATATAAAGTAGGATTTGATAGGTATTTCTTATACAGTTTTTGATGCTCTTTGAACTTTTCGCTCATATCGTGCAGTCTTAAACGCATATAAACTATAAAAGGAAACAATTTAGATACTTTTTTTCATTAAAGACAGAATATGAAAACTTATATTCAACGCCGAAGAAATCTTATCACCTATCGTGTAATTTGTATTCAAATAATTTCCTCGACATTATTTAAAAATTTTATTTTGATAAGATCTTAGGAAATAAGATAACGTCATATTAACAGTAATAACACTTAAGAGAAATTTAATCTCCAGGCACATAAAAATGTCATCGTACGCATATATTAGACGGTATTAGATTTACCTGGCATACGTACAGGTAGCGAGAAGATTCATTTAATATAGAAATTAAGATAAAAATGCAATGTGATATGATGATAAACAGAAGAGGCTTATTATCATATAGATTAGGTTTGGGAAATCGTAATTTTCGTATGTTTTACTGGGTGTCCCAACTGGGAATCAGGCTAAGGAGAATGCTAAGATATATTTCTTTATATGTTTTTCGTTAGTGTAACTCATCTTTAATTTTCCGCAAAAAACGTTATATATTCATTAATTCCAAGTTTTCATTCTTAACTTAGACACGAGTTATGACCGGAGAGGAAAATCTGAAGATGGTTGCACGCAGCTGTAAATTAGCGCCGCGTATCAATTAATTACGTCTTACGTTTTCGATATTATAAATGCGCCGGTGTGGGTGAATTTGCCTTTTGCAGCTACCATTATTTATTGCCGGGAATGTAATAAATCTTTATCTTCATTAATTAAAAGGCTATTTTATTTTTATTATACGTGCCTGCTAAGCTGCTCGGTGTGTTATTACAACTTGTTCCTTACAAATGAAGTGTCCGTATTTTTTTGTATACGACTCTCTCTCCTCGTACACGGGAGTTATGACTGTGTACGTAGTACCGTGTTAAGCATAAAATTATGGCCGTACTTTAAAGCGGGTACTGTTTCCCGGCATATTGTACTAAAAAGTTTTTCTACATATGTGGTGCTTTTTCGATAAAATTTTTTCAAATGTTCCACGAGTAACTGATGAAGAATTGTATAGAAAATAGAAGATTCATTTGAATTACGCTGAATTAATATTATATAAATTTAGAAGCCATAAAAACCCGTCCTCATTATCTGGGATTCCGTTTAAAACTATTATCCTTTGTGCGGTCATTCATCGGAATAGCCCATATTAAGCAGGAATGTGAAGCGTATCATTTATAATCCTAACATGGGGGCTTAGGCCTCCTTTCAAAACCGGGGCCATATTTTTCGTCGATCGGGATGACCAACGATTACGGTTCAGGTTAGTGAATGATCCACCCGCTGGCAAAAGACTTGTTTATGTTTGTTAATACCTTATTTTATGGCCTGTCACAGATTAAATGGTATAACATGATAATCCCCGAGGTTGACGCGATGTTCATATTATTTACCACGAGAAATAATACGTCTTCTCTGTATTAATGCGATACTTAGGTAGCTTAGAACGACGTATAGTTTTTTTCAGGCACAGAACCACTTTCGTCTCGCTAATGACTAATTGCATCGTCACCTGTACTTTGGTTCGGATTAGTTAAGTGCGGGTTTGGACATTATCTTGATATTTTAATGTTTTCTGATTTTCTGGAATAGGACACAAAAAAGGGATTATCAAAAAATACCTACATACCAACTATGACGACATGACCAAACGAGGAAGGGTTTTCGATTCCGCTGCAATTCCACCTCTGGTGTCTGAACTGATATTTGCACTCGTCGGTTGCCATCCTGATGCCGTCTCCGATAGCCACCATCGCATCTAAAAGAATATACCTTACATAAGGCCCCTTTTCACAATAATTTGAAACTTGTACATAGAATGTATGATCTACCATTATTTAAACGTAAAAAATGCAAAAATCATCAATTAATTATTACCTGGAGATGATCTGCACATTTCTCTTTGTCTCGGCGTTAGTCCAGGTATTCTGGAGCAGAACACTTCCGCTCCCAAGTTGAAGGCCCCGTATACTATCCTGAAACAAATAAATATTCTGAATAAGACACATTAGATATACCATAAACTCCATTCCCATTTTAGGGTTAAAAATTCAAATTTTTCTTCGAAATATAGATTTGATATCTGCTCTTACAAAACAGTTCGTTAGTACCGAGAGAACAAGACCTCGGTACTCCTCGCCGTAATGCAGGAAAGCTGCATTTTCAATAGTAAGTATGTTCTCATATACTTTATATTTATCGTTATACATACCGAATTAAATCAAATAAAAAGCTAAAAATAGTAAAATACTATTCAAACTTAATCGAAACGACTATCAAACCTTATGGCAACGGGTACTGAATCCGCCTTTTAAGTTGACTTAAACATTTCTGGGTTAACGCCATTTTACATTATCCAACCTCGAGTTAAACCAAAGGTTAACTCAAGGTCCCTGGAAACCCTACTTTATAATACCGGCCCTAAGGCAGTTAAACTGAAGAGAAAGTGCTTGTCAAAGGAAGAAGAAGAGAAACAAACAAAAACAATTGAAACGTATCGGATTAATCAAATATTATGTTTTTTCATTCATTAACCGAAAGCAATTCTTTAATGTTTACTGCGATATTCAGAAGAATCTATTATGCCAGCTTGTCAATCTTCTCTCGTATCATTTGTAATATTTATTTTCGTTGATGATGAGCGAGATTCTTCAACATTAACAACATTGGCTTTCACATGGCATTAATATAGCTAAAAATATTATGTTATTAATCGTCATTCTGAGCTTCAATGCACGACTCTTCGTTGCCAACTGAAGCGATTAAGAAGAAAATATTATGTCAGCTGCCCAATATTCTTCTGTATCATTTATAATATTTATTTTCGCTGATGATGAGCGAGATTCTTCAACATTAACAACATTGGCTTTCATATGGCATTAATAGAGTTAAAAATATTATTTTATTAATCGGCATTCTGAGCTTCAATGCACGACTCTTCATAGCCAACTGAAGCGATTAAGAAGAAAATATTATGCCAACTGATTAATCTTCTTCTGTATATGTAATACTTATTTTCATTGATAATGAACCAGTTTCTTCAACGCTAACCTTATTCTAAACTCCAATGCACGACTCTTCATTGGCAGCTGAAGCACTGCGATTAGGAAAATATATCATGTCAACTACCCAATCTTCTTCTATGTCATTTGTAATTCCTATTTTCATTGATGACGAGCCAGATTCTTCAACGTTAACATTAGTTTTCACATAGCATCAATAAAATTAATGATACTATTTTATGAATCTTCATTCTAAGTGCTCGGCTGTTCATTGGAAGCTAAAGCACTGCGATTAAGAAAAAAATATCATGCCAGCTATTCAGTCTTCTTCTGTATCATTTGTAATTGCTATTTTCATTGATGATGAGCCAATATCTTCAACTTTAACATTAGTTTTCACATAGCATCAATAAAATTAATAATATTATTTTATTAATAGTCATTCTGAGCTTCAATGCAAGACGCTTCATTGTCTTTAAAGCATTGCAATTAAGAAGAAAAAATTACGTTAACTACCCAATTTTCTTATGCTTCATTTTAATACTATTAGCATTAATAAGGATCTAGCTTCTTTAACATTAACATTAGATTTCCCATGGCATTAATAAAATTATTAATATTATCTTATTAATGGTCATTCTGAGCTTCAATGCATGACGCTTGGTTGTCTTTGAAGCATTGCAATTAAGAAGAAAATATTACGTCAATTGCTCAACTTTCTTTTGGGTAATTTTAATACAATTTGCATTAATGACAATCTAGCTTCTTTAACATTGGCATTAGATTTCCCATGACATTAATAGAATTAATAATATTATTTTATTAATAGTCATTCTGAGCTTCAGTATAAGACGCTTCATTGTCTTTGAAGAATTGCAATTAAGAAGAAAATATTACGTTATTGCTCAACTTTCTTCTGGGTCATTTTAATACTATTTGCCTTAATGACAAACTAGCTTCTTTAACATTAGATTTCTCATGGCATTAATAGAATTAATAATAATATTTTATTAATAATCATTCTGAGCTTCAATGCACGACACCTCATTGTCTTTGAAGCATCGCAATTAAGAAGAAAATATTACGTCAGCTGCCCAACTTTCTTCTGTTTTATTTTTATATCTATTTGCGTTAATGAGGATCTAGCTTTTTTAACATTCACATTAGATTACCATGGCATTAATAGAATAAAAAATATTATTTCATTAATAGTCATTCTGAGCTTCAATGCACGACGATTCATTGTCTTTGAAGCATTGCGATTAAAAAGAAAAAATTACGTCAACTGCTCAACTTTCTTCTGGGTCATTTTAATACTATTTGCCTTAATGACAAACTAGCTTCTTTAACATTAGATTTTTCATGGCATTAATAGAATTAATAATAATATTTTATTAATAATCATTCTGAGCTTCAATGCACGACACCTCATTGTCTTTGAAACATCGCAATTAAGAAGAAAATATTACGTCAGCTGCCCAACTTTCTTCTGTTTCATTTTTATATCTATTTGCGTTAATGAGGATCTAGCTTCTTTAACATTAACATTAGATTACCATGGCATTAATAGAATAAAAAAATATTATTTCATTAATAGTCGTTCTGAGCTTCAATGCACGACGCTTCATTGTCTTTGAAGCATTGCAATTAAGAAGAAAATATTACGTCAACTGCTCAATTTTCTTCTGGGTCATTTTAAGGTATGGTTTCGGTAGAACTGCTGGCAGTAACGTCTGACCGCGACGTCTGGCAGTCAAGCACCGATCTTAAGGAAAATAATATATGTGTTTTCGCTAAAGCGTCCGCAACATATATTATTTTCCTAAAGATCGGTGCTTGACTGCCAGACGTCGCGGCCAGACGTTACTGCCAGCAGTTCTACCGAAACCATACCTTAAATACTATTTGCATTAATGACAATCTTGCTTCTTTAACATTAACATTAGATTTCTCATGACATTAATAGAATTAATAATATTATTATATTAATAGTCATTCTGAGCTTCAATGCACGACCCTTCATTGACTTTGAAGCATTGCAATTAAAAAGAAAATATTACGTCAACTGCTCTACTTTTTCCTGGGTCATTTTAATACTATTTGCATTAATGACAATCGTGCTTCTTTAACATCAACATTAGGTTTCTCATGACATCAATAGAATTAATAATATTATTATATTAATAGTCATTCTGAGCTTCAATGCACGACCTTTCATTTATTTTGAAGCATTGCAATTAAAAAGGAAATATTACGTCAACTGCTCAACTTTTTCCTGGATCATTCTAATACTATTTGCATTAATGACCATCTAGCTTCTTTAACATTAGCATCAGATATACCATGGGATTAATAGAATTAATAATATTATTTTATTAATAGTAATTCTGAGCTTCAATGCACGACACCTCATTGTTTTTGAAGCATTGCAATTAAGAAAAAAATATTACGTCAACTGCTCAACTTTCTTCTGAGTAATTTTAATACAATTTGCATTAATGACAATCTTTAACATTTACATTAGATTTCCCATGGCATTAATAGAATTAATAATATTATTTTATTAATAGTCATTCTGAGCTTCAATGCACGACGCTTCATAATCTTTGAAGCGTTGGAATTAAGAAGAAAATATTATGTCAACTGCTCAACTTTCTTCTGTGTCATTTAATGCTATTTGCATTAATGAGGATCTAGCTTCTTTAACATTAACATTAAATTTCCCATTGCATTAATAGAATTAATAATAGTATTTTATTAACAGTCATTTTGAACTTCAATGCACGGCGCGTCATTGTCTTTAAGGCATTTCAATTAAGAAGAAAATATTACGTCAACTGCCCAACTTTCCTCTGTTTCATTTTAATACTATATGCAATAAGGGATCTAGCTTCTTCAACACAAACATTAGATTTCCCATGGCATTAATAGACTTAATAATTTAATTTTATTAAGTCATTCTGAGCTTTAATGCACGATGCTCCATTGTCTTTAAAGCATTGCAATTAAAAGACAATATAATGTCAGCTGCACGACTTCCTTCCGTCTCGTTTTAATACTATTTGCCTTAATGAGGAGCTAGCTTCTTTAACATTACCATTAGATTTTCCATGGCATTAATAGAATTAGTAATATTATCTTATTAATAGCCATTCTGAGCTTCAATACATGACGCTTCATTATTTTTGAAGCATTGCATTTAAGAAGAAAATATTACGTCAACTGCTCAACTTTCTTCTGGGTAATTTTAATACTATTTGCATTAATGAGAATCTAGCTTCTTTAACATTAACATTAGATTTCCCATGACATTAATATAATTAATAATATTATTTTATTAATAGTCGTATTGAGCATTAATGCACAACGCTCCATTGTCTTTGAAGTACTGCAATTAGGAAGAAAATATTACGTTAATTGCTCAACCTTCTTCTTGGTCATTTTAATACTATTTGCATTTATGACAATCTTGCTTCTTTAACATTAACATTAGATTTCCCATGGCATTAATAGAAATAATAATATCATTTAATTATTAGTTATTCTGAGCTTCAATGCACGACGCTTCGTTATCTTTGAATTGCAATTATAAAGAAAATATTACGTCAACTGGTCAACTTTCTTATGTTTAATTTTAATACTATTTGCATTAATGACAGTCTAGCTACTTTAACAATAACATTATATTTCCCATGGTATTAATAGAATTAATAATATTATTTTCTTAATAGTCATTCTGAGCTTCAATGCACTACACTTCATTATATTTGAAGCATTGCAATTAAGGAGAAAATATTACGTCAACTGCTCAACTTTCTTCTGTTTCATTTTAATGTTATTTGAATTAATGAGGATCTAGCTTCTATAACATTAACATTAGATTACCATGGCATTAAGAGAATAAAAAAATATTATTTCATTAATAGCCATTCTGAGCTTCAATGCACGACGCTTCATTGTCTTTGAAGCATTGCAATTAAGAAGAAAATATTACGTCAACTGCTCAATTTTCTTCTGGGTTATTTTAATACTATTTGCATTAATGACAATCTTGCTTCTTTAACATTAACATTAGATTTCTCATGACATTAAGAGAATAAAAAAATATTATTTCATTAATAGTCATTCTGAGCTTCAATGCACGACGCTTCATTGTCTTTGAAGCATTGCAATTAAGAAGAAAATATTACGTCAACTGCTCAACTTTTTCCTGGGTTATTCTAATACTATTTGCCTTAATGACAATCTAGCTTCTTTAACATTAGCATCAGATTTACCATGGGATTAATAGAATTAATAATATTATTTTATTAATAGTAATTCTGAGCTTCAATGCACGACACCTCATTGTCTTTGATGCATTGCAATTAAGAAGAAAATATTACGTCAACTGCTCAACTTTCTTCTGGGTAATTTTAATACAATTTGCATTAATGACAATCTAGTTTCTTTAACATTTACATTAGATTTCCCATGGCATTAATAGAATTAATAATATTATTTTATTAATAGTCATTCTGTGCTTCAATGCACGACGCTTCATTATCTTTGAAGCGTTGGAATTAAGAAGAAAATATTACGTCAACTGCCCAACTTTCTTCTGTTTCATTTAATGCTATTTGCATTAATGAGGATCTAGCTTCTTTAACATTAACATTAAATTTCCCATGACATTAATAGAATTAATAATAGTATTTTATTAACAGTCATTCTGAACTTCAATGCACGGCACTTCATTGTCTTTAAAGCATTGCAATTAAGAAGAAAATATTACGTCAACTGCCCAACTTTCTTCTGTATCATTTTAATACTATTTGCAATAATGAGAATCTAGCTTCTTCAACACTAACATTAGATTTCCCATGTCATTAATAGACTTAATAATATAATTTGATTAAGTCATTCTGAGCTTCAATGCACGACGCTTCATTGTCTTTAAAGCATTGCAATTTAAAAGACAATATAATGTCAGCTGCACGACTTCCTTCCGTCTCGTTTTAATACTATTTGCCTTAATGAGGATCTAGCTTCTTTAACATTACCATTAGATTTCCCATAGCATTAATATAATTAATAATATTATCTTATTAATAGTCATTCTGAGCATCAATGCATGACGCTTCATTATTTTTGAAGCATTGCATTTAAGAAGAAAATATTACGTCAACTGCTCAACTTTCTTCTGGGTAATTTTAATACTATTTGAATTAATGAGAATCTAGCTTCTTTAACATTAACATTAGATTTCCCATGACATTAATAGAATTAATAATATTATTTTATTAATAGTAATATTGAGCATTAATGCACAACGCTCCATTGTCTTTGAAGTACTGTAATTAAGAAGAAAATATTACGTTAATTGCTAAACCTTCTTCTTGGTAATTTTAATACTATTTGCATTTATGACAATCTTGCTTCTTTAACATTAACATTAGATTTCCCATGGCATTAATAGAAATAATAATATTATTTAGTTAATAGTCATTCTGTGCTTCAATTCACGATGCTTCGTTATCTTTGAAGCATTGCAATTATGAAGAAAATATTACATCAACTGGTCAACTTTCTTCTGTTTAATTTTAATACTATTTGCATTAATGACAGTCTAGCTACTTTAACATTAACATTATATTTCAGTCATTCTGAGCTTCAATGCACCACACTTCATTATATTTGAAGCATTGCAATTAAGAAGAAAATATTACGTCAACTGATCAACTTTCTTCTGTTTCAGTTTAATGCTATTTGAATTAATGAGGATCTAGCTTCTTATTAACATTAGATTTCCCATGGCATTAATAAAATTAATAATATTTTTTATTAATAGTCATTCTGAGCTTCAATGCACGACGCTTTATTATCTTTGAGGCATTGGAATTAGGAAGAAAACATTACACTAATTGCCCAACTTCCTTCTGCTCCATTTTAATAAAAGTTCCATTAATGAGGATCTAGCTTCTTTAACATTAACATTAGATTTCCCATGGCATTAATTGAATTAATAATAATATTTTATTAATAGTCATTCTGAGCTTCAATGCACGACGCATCATTGTCAATTAAGAAGAAAATATTACGTCAACTGCCCAACTTGCTTCTGTTCCATTTTAATAATATTTGCATTAATGAAAATCTAGCTTCTTTAACATTAACATTAGATTTCCCATGACATTAATGGAATTAATAATATCGTTTTAATAATTATTGTTCATCTGTGTTTCAATGCACAACTCTTCATTGCCAACTAAAGCAATTAAGATGAAAATAATATGTCAAGTGCCTAATCTTCTTTTGTATTATTTGTAAATTCATTTGAATTAATGATGAGCCAGCTTCTTCAAAAATAACAATCGCCAATCTGAGTTTCAATGCACAACCCTTCATTGCCAACTGAAGCAATTAAGAAGAAAATATTATGTCAACTGCCTAATCTTCTATATCATTTGTAATACCTACTTGCATTAATGATGAGCTAGTTTCTTCATCACTAACATTAATAAGCTTCCCCATGGCATTAATAGAGTTAATAATATTATTTTATTAGTGGTCATATTGGGCTTCAAAGCAATTCATTAGCTTTAGCTGACTATAGCAATGAGTCAGTCTTTTGTGATGCTTCGTTTACAGAAAATGAATGGTGACACACTAATGCTTCTTTTACAACAGATTCGTTGTCACGAAATTATTCAACAACCATGCTATCTCAAAAATTAGGAAGTAATTGCATGTGGTATTTGAAGCAAAATGTTTCTAAGTCCTGGGTCCATACTCAAACTATCGTCGTTAAGGTGGTCCCATTATGCACCCAAGAACTAAGTATTTTAACCGGTTTGCTAGCCGCTAACATGCCTACAACTTCGCGTTTTCTGCATTATTGAATAGAAAGCATGTAATTAGGAATCAAAAGCCGAATGCGCGATCTCGTAGCGTTTCCGACAAACGAGGGCGATAAGCATACTAATTGGCGTTTATAAGGCTCCTAATTACCTTTAATCTCCACCCTAAATTTTAGCGGTGTGGCGCTAGCATTAGGGAGTTGTCGCTGTTAATTTAACGCGTAAAGTCTAACTGTTTGTGATCACATAAAATCAGCGCATGTTGCGATTAAGTTCCAGTTAACGTGGTTGCCTGTGTTAATTTCGGATACAAATATTTCATTTGCTTCGCACATCCTAGCCATTTCATCATGCACTTACCGATAACTACAATCTCGGATAGTACAAGAAAATCAAAATGTTCGCGTCGTAGGTCTCTATTTTCAAGCGGAAACACATAATTTAACCAGTTTGTCGTATAATGAATTAATTTCTCTTTAGAGATAGAATCCTCCTTTCAGCTACTGATTTACGTTCGCTCCGTCTCTTTAAGGAATTGATTATTATTGCCTCTGTAATGTTGTGAATGTCGATTTCCGTCCAAAGCGTTTTGTATTTAATTTAGAATATGGCATATAACACAGGGTTAAGTAGCTAATGGGTAGAAAATATACGAAACTAACCCAACCAATTTTTTCTACTTCATAAATTAGGCCAAATATTGGCGCTGCCCATTACCATTCCTTTGTCACTTGTCAACTGTCAATCCATGTTGACTATTAATGCCAAATAAATTGCATCCTATGCACAGAGATGTCAACAGGCGATTAAACAAGAAACATTTCCAGAAATTTGAAAAGCCCATAATATATTAATGTATATAGAACCTATAGAACCGAAAATATATGAATATTATTAAAAAGTAACCATAACTAGCCCAACTAACTAAATGCCAAGTTTCAAAATGTTATTGTTCTCACTTCATTCAATAGGCAAGTGTTGACATTTACTATTATTTTGACAACTGATATTACTTCAACAACTGACAGGTGCCAATCTGTCACTTGATATTTAACAAGGATCTTATTGGATAATGCCAAATTTCGTATAATTCAATAGTTTACGTCTGTGACGTGTAGATGTCAACATTAGAGATTAGACTAGAAGCACTTTCACATGCTTTTGACCCAATAAACAAAATTGAATTTTTTTTTCATTAATATATATTTATTTAAGTTTTTTGACGACGAAATAAGCAAATGATTCGCTTATAAGGCACAAGAGAGAAGATTTTGAAAATGCTTCATGTAATAAGGTACTAATCTATGAAACTAATTCAGTATTTGGAGAGATATCAACAGGCTATTAGCCAAGAAACACTGCGTTTCTAAAATTACTACTAAAATGAAAGTTGTTTTAAAAACCAGGTTCATTATTTTCAGGAGGAAATTCGAATTCCTCGCTCTTTCCCACTTCAAAACTTTTTTAAATCCCACAATTTTCCAAAGAACCATTAAAACACCTACGATGCTTCCTCACCGCGGTGTCATTGGCGTAAGCATCAGCATGAATAATGAACAAACGATAGATTTCTTGCAAGACTATATCTATCGGCAACACCCATTCGCGCAGCTTTTATTGGAAAAAGGAAACAATTAAATTAAATGCAACATAATTTATGGCTCATTAAAGTACTGTTCCTTATTAAAGACACGCCCATGTACTTAGCGTTTATGCGATGGCAGCCGCTATTAATATTTTTTAATACTATTATTGCACAACTATTATTTTGAATTTGAACGGAGGCTTTTCCTATTGTATTATACACAAAACTGGGTTGTACTGATATGTATTGGTACCTGCAATTTGGTATTTTAACTGCGAGCCTATACAAATGCGAATGTCAATCGAAACTCATGTACTATGATTGATACATGTTGATACTATTCTTGGTACGTAGAAGAAAAAGATGCACTATTACCTGGTAAAAATCACATATTGGTGTTATCTTTAACTTTTCATTTCAAAAATTAAAACATATTTAAGGGCAAAGGTCAAAAAAGAGTAGTTCATGCCACTAAAGGAGTAAAAAGTGTTTAAAATCAAGAAAAGTACATTAAATGACACTAATTATACATCAAAAGGCAACCATATCAAAACCGTTCTTCTTTAAAAAATTACATGTATGAAGACAAAGGACTACGTTGACACCTTCTATATCGTGAACTACTTCAAGTATAAACTAGTAAATAATTACCACCCTATCACAAGTTTGAACTTGAACGTGAAAAAGGTCATGTAAAAATATTCGAGGTAAACTTAAACATTTCAAGCGATAATGAGCTTTAACGTGCAACGTACAGCAAATTTTCTAACGTAAATTCTCGATCGGGCCCTCAGACCGGCAGACTAGGTCTCATGGCAATCGCCACAGTACTCCATATTATGGATGCGGCATAAATCACTGTTTCGTGTCGAAAGCCTTAAAGCAGGTGCCAGACCAAATCCGCGCATGCCTACATACCAGTGGGGTCCCCTCTGGATGTCCTAAACTTACTTCTCAATAAGCATTCAAATTGCTGGGCATAGTAATATTAAAATAAGGAATATTATTGCAAGATGGCCTGAATCTCAGCATGACAGTACCATATTCCAACATAGTAGGATGAACCTCTACTGATGCTCAAATCCGACTTTGGAAAAGACATCTCTGGTTGAGTCCTTTAAGTCTAAAATTATGCTCCAAGGCTTATATGCATCGAAACTTGTCTCGGCTTCCTGGATGTTTCTATCGAAAGTATCATAGTCGAACTTAAAATAAATCTGTTGGAGTTCCATGTTAAAATAATTTCAAAGGTAAATCTGTCAAGTATTTAAAGTGAGCCACTCTATGAATAATAGTCGAACTAGAAACGCTAAAATAATTACTTAAATTAACTAGTGAATATTAAATCTAAATAAGATGTCGCGACCTGCTTTTGTTTCTCAGATTGTTATAAACCTTTCCTGGCGAGCGGTAGCAAGAAGGGTTATATATTTAAATATTTAGGACTGAGCGGTATCAAGGTGGTGATGATAATATTATTCATTAAAAGAAAACGAGAGCTTTTTAAGCAGGCGACAAGAGTAATTATTGTTCGAAAAGAAAGACGTAGTAATTATTATTCGAAAAGAAAGACGTTTAGTTAAATTTAATAAATCTAATGTATTAACAATTTACCCATACGGCTTTGGCAGCCGTATCGACTTCATGTAACCTGTACAATGGTACAGATGTCTGGGTTATATACAAATGTACAGCAACAACAACAACAACACTGTAGCACTACAATCCTAGGTGGGTTTGAACCACCTCTCTCCATCGAGTGCGGTCTAGGGCAACATTCTCCCAGTTATCAATTCTCATTATTTGCAAGTCTTTGCGGATGTTGTCTCTAAATCTCACCTTAGGTCTTCCCAGGGGTCTCTTTCCTGTTGGAGCTTCCTCCCATATGTTCTTTATAAGCCTTTTGTTGTTACTATGCTGGACGTGGCCGATCCACCTTAGTCGGTTGGATTTTATTTCTTGTACTATGTCTGAAGAGTCATATAGTTGAGAGAGTTCTTTATTGGTCCGTATTCTATATTCGCTAGTTTGCTGGTCAAAAACCGGTCCAAAAATGTTCCTCAATATTTTCCCTTCAAACCTTCTAAGCAACTGTGTATCGAAAATTGTCATTGTCCATGTCTCGCATCCATACATGATGACCGGTCTTATTACCGTCTTGTATATGTTGATTTTTGTTGACCTTGTAATATATTTGGGCTTCAGCATCTCCTGTACAGAGAAGAAACATTTGCTTCCCTGGGTTATTCGGTGTTTTACCTCCTCCTTCATATTATTGTCCGCTGCTATCAGAGAACCTAGATATTTGAAAGAGTGGACATTCTCAAAATTGTAGTCGTTCATAGTGACATTTTGTCCCACTCGGTCTCTATTATCTTTTCGTGTTAAATGCATATATTTCGTCTTCGTATCGTTTACTGTCAGACCCATCCTTTCAGCTTCTTTCTCCATTTGTACAAACATTTCCTTGACGTTAACTGTGCTCTTTCCTACAACATCAATGTCATCAGCATATGCTAGGAGCATCCTAGATACATTGGCTCCAAATATTTGTGTGTTTATTTGGGCTACTATCACTACTTTCTCAAGGGCCAAGTTGAACAGAACTGGGGACAGCGCGTCTCCTTGTTTAAGTCGCATTTCGCTATTTTGGCCCTCCACTCTTACGCTATTTACTGACCATTCCACGCATGTCTTCACCATGCATATTAACTTCTTTGGAATTCCGAATTCCTCCATGGCTTCTCACAGGCGTATTCGCGTTACACTGTCATACGCCTGTTTGAAATCCGCAAATAGATTGTGGAGATCTCTGTTGAATTCCCAGCACTTTTCAAGTAGCTGTCTTATCGAGAACAGTTGGTTCGTTGTTGATCTTACGCTACGGAATCCATATTGGTATTCACCAACAATTTCATTAGCATATGATGTTATGCTCAGTAATATGTTTGACAGGACCTTATAAGCGCAATTGAGAAGAGTGATGCCACGGTAGTTTGTACATATCATCTTATCTCCTTTTTATGTATTGGTATGATCACTCCCTCCTTCCATTCCAATGGGATAATTTCTTCATTCCAAATACGTGTTATCAAATGGTGTATAACCCTATAAAGTGTATTTCCACTATATTTTAGACATTCTGCCGGTATCCGATCCCGGCCAGGTACTTTATTATTTTTAAGCTTTTTGATAGCTTCAATAGTTTCTACCAAACTAGGCGCGTTCTGTGCTTTTTCGTTCGACCGATTGAGGAGTCTGCTAAAATAATCTTTCCAAGCTTGCAGTATTTCCGTTTCCCCACTTATCAGATCTCCATTACCGCTTTTTAGTATCGTTAGAGTCCTTGGTCTAAACCCTTTCCTTGAGTTGCCGACCTCCTTGTAGAATTGTCTTATATTACCCTGCTGTCTGTTACGATCTAGTTCTGCGTATTTTTCGTCTTGAGCTGCTCTTTTCTTGCTTCTGATAGTTTTCCTGATGTTACTTCTGATGTTATTGTATGTAGAAACGTTGTGGTTTGATGGATTTTGGATCATTTGGAGTCTAGCTCTGGTTTTCGTTTATTTAGCTTTTCGCAATCGGCATCGTACCAACCTTTTACTTTTGGATTTGGTCTTGGTCCTAGTACTCTATCGTTGACGTCAGCTATACCTGCCCTTATGTGTTTCCATATATGCTCAATTTCTGTACCTTTTTGTGTTGTTCTCGTGCATATTTGCTCCATTTCATTCTGGTAGAGTCGATTTATTTCAGGTTCTTTTAGTTTTTCTATATCCTTGCTGCGGTTCTTTCCTTTGCGAGCTGATATACGTATTCTCGTTTTTGCTCTTATTAAAATATGGTCAGAGACTCTATCTGCACCTGTGCAGCTTTTTACATCCAGAATATTGCTGCTATGTCTTGCGTCTACTAAAACATGATCTATTTGGTTTCTTGTTACTCCATCGTTGGAGATCCAGGTCTGTTTGTGGATGTTCTTGTGTGGGATCATTGTGTATATTTATATTTATATATCTAGCTTAATCGATTACAAGTCACTGAAATAATACGTACTACTTTGTGAGTGTACAGCCACCTTAAATATCTATATATTGATATATTTATTTATATATTTATATATTTATATATTTACTGCAGTAACTGAAATACAATGGATTATTTAGTTATGACGTGAATCAATATTAATACAAAATAGTTCAATAAAATGTTCTGAAATAGTCTGGCAAATTATATAGTCTATAAAGTCACTGAATTAATAATGTTTATATAAACTTATAATAACTTACTCATATCTTCAGTTCGCACTGCTTATCTAACACTGTTCCTAACCCTGATTTAATAGACCGCGGTTTATTTTAGCCTTTTAATCGTATCCCCCTGATTCGGTAGTTTTAGGACCTTTTTATGCTTTCGTTGAAAGCGTCATTTCTGAGACGACTGAATTTAAGACATTTGATTGGATTAATATCAGTTTTCACTTCTATTACTCTAAAACTCGATATTTACTTTACTTAATTGAATTACTGTTCACTTAAAAATGCAAAACGAATAGGTACTTACGCTTTTAGTTTGATTTCGAATATTATTAACTTGGATTTTACTTGATTCTTTAAACCAGCAGAATTTAACTGCATTTTGGAATAAGAACTTAGAATTTTACCGGAGAGAGACTGATGTAGAACATCTTACTGGTACACTGGTGCAGACGTATTTATACGCTCGGTCTCTCCATGCCTAGGGCGTCGCGTCGGCCCGACTCTGGAATTATCCGGAATCGTAATTAAAGCGCCTGCCTAGATCGAGCTCACGAGTTGGAAACATCTCTTTTTATGGTAATATTCGTTCTCTTTGGCTCGAGATTCTTTTCCTAAGTGGATGTCGCAGACCTGGATTTTGGATGCGTGCTTTTGTTGGACATAGGGGAACGTCGTGCGAGAAATTCATACGGTCGAAGAACTTATTAATTTCTGCGATTCGATTCTTTTAATGCGTGAATTTAAATAACATAAGCTAGTAACAGCGTATTATAATATGTAAAACAAACGAAAATTCGTTTCGTTACAAAGACACCACACAACTCTTAAAAACTTTATTATAAACAGTAGCCATAACTCATAAGCAATTCAAGTATGAACCTCAAACGAAAAGACATGCGCATTATGATCATGGACTAGAGTGTGAAACTAATTGTTTGCGAATTCAATTTTGGTTATTGTTTTCACATCTTTACTGGCCTTAATCGATGCTACCTAAGTTACATAACCTCCTCAGCATCCAACATTGGAACAACCGACATCTAGCCGGATATGTGAATACGAAGCAACAAAATCGTAATTTGTTCTGGAATTGTATTCACCAATATTTCCATGCATTTGACATGCATTATTTTTCATTTTATCTATTACCATAATTAATGGCAGCAATAATTCCACATCACAGTATCCTGCTCATTAAAGCTGAGTTCCTGGCTCAAAAATACGTGCAACATGCAATGCAGTACAAAACGGCTGCCAAATATCAAGTCAAAATCTGAAACAGCTATCGCATAAATACATGCACATACACTAAGATTTCTTATACGAGCGATAGTAGAAAAGTAACAAGTTTACTGAAAATAAATGTGAAACTGTTTCTTGTTTAATCGCCTGTCGACATCTCCACATATTGTACGTCAAAATAGTCGACGCAATAAATCGACATTGGCTAAAATTTGGCAATAATAAATGACATTCTGATTGGCCTCAATTAAATGTTAATTGTCAGGCTGACACTTGACAATTTTTAAACTATATTCCCTTGTTTATCTGTCAGAAGATTGATAAATGTTAACGCCATAACCTGCCATGTATCTGTCAATTATTGACATCAGTTGAAATTTGGCGTTAATCGATACAATTCTGGTTGACTTGAATTAATTATAAAATTAGCAATTAAAGCAGTGTTGTTTATCTCTCAAAATAAAGATAATGACTAGCGCTAGCACTTGGCACTTAGCACCTTATTGGCTACATGAGGATGAGGTTTTTACTGCCTAATGGAAATGTTTCTAGTCTAATCGGCTGTTGATATCTCCCTACATTTGTATAGTAAAACATGGGAGCAATTTACTGTCATTACACGAAATTTGCCAGCAATCAATACCATTCTCGTTGACATGGATTAAATGTCAATTGTCAAATGGATATTGTTTTTCTGTCAAAAAAATGATGATGGTTCACACTAACACTTACTCTATTCTGTGAAGTGGGAAAACAATAATCTAGTTTGGGTTAGTTTTTAAGCTTTTTTATGCTTATTAAGTAGTTCTTAGTTCTGTATATTAATACTTACCTTATTAGCTATATGAAGTTTTTTACTGATAGAAGGAAGTGTTTCTTGTCTAATTGCGTGTTGCTATCTCCTTACAGTTGTATAGTAAAACATAGGTTTAACTCAATGGCATACTACCTGCATTTCTGTTGATATGAATTAATAGTCAATTGTCAGACTAGCTCCATTTTTCTCTCAATTGAATGATAATGATTAACGGCAATTTTTTCCTAATGTATGATGTGAGGAAAATTACATTTAATAGCTTGTCGTCAGTTGTAAACTTTTTCGTATTATATTAGTATCACATTTGGCTAATATAATGCAAAATGGCAAGGAGTCTTTTAATGTTTGTTCAATCAATTGTACAATTGTGTAAAAAATTGTATCAATTTTTTTTGTGTTAGTAAATATAAAGGAAAAATTTAAATTTGATAAATTTTAAACAAAACTGATAAACGGTAGTAATATTTAAATTACGATTTAACTGAATGAGAGCATAATTAAACTCATAACGTAAAATGTGTTTCTTGCCTAATCGTCTGTTGATATCTCCGGACATTTGTATGGCGAAACATGAGCGCAATTCGGCATTAATCCATATCTTACTGCTTGACATAAATTAAACTTCAGTTGTCAGATTGATACTTGACAACTGAAGTATAATTCATTGTTTATCTGTCAAAAAAATGGTAGTGCCTAATGTGCTATTAGTCAGTACGAGTGCGAGTCTTATCCTCCCATATCCTTTAAAGTTTTAAAATGTTACAAAAGCAAGACGAAAATATAATTAAAATAAGAATAAACAATAAAAAGTAGCAAATAGGAATGGAATGACGAAAAATAAGAGAAAATCTTTTACTAATGCGACTAAGAGCTAAATATATGAAATTATTATTTTAAACATATTGTTCATTCAAAATATAAGCGTTATTCGGGTTTCAACGAGTGTCATATAATTAGTTGTGTGAATGTGTGCGCGTTAGCGATTCTGAACATAACCTATGTTACCTTTGGAGCTCACCCCGTAAGTACTCGATCGGTATTAAATCCGGGGATTTGGCAGGTAACTCCTTGTTTAACTCATCAGGAGCCCGACAAAGCAATACGATCACTCAATAGATTCAATAGAAATCTGATTTATGGATTGAAGTATTCACAAAGGTGGATATATTACGTGCTTTTCACATGCAATCACGCCATTTATTGTGAATTTTATTCACTTTATATAAGATTCTACTTTGTTGTACTATTATGTAGATGTGCTATAAGAACAATCATAATATGATAAATAGACCACACCGTCCGATCACGACTCTTTTCTTGGCTAGTTTACCCATTTTCACTTCGACGTAATTTATGGCCACGGTTCGTTTCGTGTTTTATGAAAATTTCAAGGAAAATAGATGTTTTCGCTAGACGTTATTTATCGGCGGTGCCAAAACCGAGCTCGTTTGCAATAAATTAAGGGAAACAATTCAATTATTTATAATTTAAAGATCACTTAGGCGATAAAAATGTCATAGATACATATAAATATTTACATTAATTATTATTTTATAAGTTTCAATTGTTCGAACTTAGGCATACGTAGAATCGTAGAGCTTTACATAAAGACGGATATTCTCTAGCTAAAAATAGTCAAATAAGACTTAAGAAGTCTAACAGCCTACATTACCACATATATTCTCCCAGTTTGTGTCATACAACTCGAAAAACTCCCAAGAGGCCCCAATACATCTAGGTGTGCTCCAGGGATCTGTACTAGGTCCGGTCCTCTTTCTCATTTATGTTCATGACTGCAAACTTTCAAAAGCGCAGTGACATAATTCTCTTTGTAGATGACACCACAATTTTTACTACTTATGATCCTGTAAACATAGATGATTCTGGTATTACTGAGGCGCAACTGAATGTGGAAAGGTGGTTCTTATCAAACCAACTATGTCTCAATACATCGAAGACTCAATCAATCGATTTCAGCCTTCGGAGTGGAGAGAGTTACCATGTTATTCAGGCTGAGGGTCAGTGGGAGGTTTGTTTTTTGGGTGTGCACCTTGATCATTCTTTGCTTTGGAACTCTCATGTGCTGAAGCTGAGCAAGAAGTTGGCTAAGTCTACTTACCTTCTTAGGAACCTGTCAAGTTGTGTTTCTTTAGACTCCCTACTAACAGCCTACCATAGCTATTTTGCTTGCTGAGCTATGCGATTCTAGTCTGGGGCCACTCAGCCCATGCACATGTAATCTTTCGTCTTCAGCGTAGATGTGTGAGAATACTGGGAGGCCTGGGGTACCGAGAGGACTGCCATTGGGTGTTTGTTGGGCTGGGATTATAGACTCTTCCCTTTTGGAGTGTTTAGTATATGTTAGGAAAAACATTAATCTCTTTAATACCCATGCATCCATTCACCCCTACCAATCCCGAAATAATGAAAACCTGGTTCCGAAGTATCTGAGACTTGCCAGAGCTAGAAGTGGCACAAATTTCTTTGGTGTAAATTTTTTTAACATCCTTCCCCTCAATTTTGACAAGTTTAAGGACGTAACGAGGACGTTTTTAAGGAGTAAAGCCTTCTATTCTTTTGAGGAGTATTTGAGTTGCGACAAGGGTTCTCTGGCCAGCTAGACTTTGTGATGTCATGTTGTGTTGAGCTATGATGTGTTGTTTGGAGCTTGTAATTGTATTATGTATTTTAATCGAGTATATGTGTTCAAATTTTAAGATTGTAAATTTTGATATTTATATATGTGATTAATGTGTATTTTTTTTAAAACTATTTTGTTTAGTCAAAGGTTATTTAAACTTGACTTAGGATGCTTTGTTAACCTGAGTTACTATAGTCTAGGGTTATTTCAGGTTTAGATTACATGACGTGTATAAATGCATTTCTGCATATTAATACCAATAAACTTCATTTTATTTGATTTGATTTGATTTGACATGTTAAACTTTGAACTAACAGCCCATAACCCTTTTTGGCACCTCTGGACCTCTGACTACACTCCTCTCTAGTAGAACGACCAGAATCTCTACGGTATTAAGGAAACATCTCTTTAACTGTGTACCAGCTTATCTGACTGAGCGAAAGTTGTAGACAGGGCTGGCATTATATTTTTGTCTGCTCTATATGATGCACAAGTGCATCCTTATTATTCATCAATAAGTAGTTCCAGAAATAAATATGTATTAATCTCGGTTCGATAACACCGTAGTTCGGAGCGCGTCCCTCGAACTGGTAGGCAGACATTAATGCCAAAATGCGCTTTTTACGACAGAAAATATCTAATCAAAATGTCAACTGGCACTATTCTCGAAATGTCAATCACGAAATGAAATCAATCAAAAAAGTAAATCAATTAAAACCGGAATAATACGGCATTTTATGATGGTAGATATTCGCAATTATCTTTCACTATGAACCAAAATAACGTAACATCAATAGTTGTACCAAAATGACGTATTGTGAGTCTTTCTTCAAGGTTGTTCTCATTCCTCTTTACACTAAAAAACTAGATAAAGCCGTTTCTTTTAGAAAAGTTGAAAACTCAAGTAAACTAGATGCAGAAACGTGGGAATTACGAAAGGAACGCCCACAGACACTTCCGAAGGTTAATGTAAAGAAGCAATAAAGGACTTGCCCCAAGAAATAAAGTGCATTAAAATTAGAATTTACTACACACCATACGAGGTATGTATTTTATTAAATTAAGAAAGTATGAGACTATTTAAACAAAGCCTAAGGGCTAAGTTAACATTTTCTCGAATAAAATTGGGTTCAACCTTCTGAAACCCACTTGATTTTAAATATTTACTTTTGTTTAAGACAACCACATGTATGGCCCTTTTCACCCTTTCCGGAGGACACTGAAATAAAAGGATAGTATCTACACGCTACAACGAACGACTTCTAGTGAAATGCATTCAATAATCCCTTAACTTTTCAAATTACTTTCAATATTGCCATTTGCACGTGCTAGCATAAGTTGAGTGGGTAGTTGATGGAGGAAGTATAGTTAAAAGCTCTCTTGATCTTTATGTGGCAAAGTAAGTAAATCTCTCTTCAACTGTGGCCAGTCTATTCGACTGATTTGACGCCATGCGATTACCACGGTATGTCCTTTGATTTAAATGGCTATCCAAATTTCTTAGATTACAAGTCAATCTATGTTCCACGTCCATCTTGAAATTTTTTGCAGATGATGGTACATTTTATCAACAAATGTCGTCAAAATCGCTTTAGAACACGATATTTTTCTTTGTGTGGCGTTGAAATCGATGAACGCTCGTCACCCTGACCCTGAAATAATACGGCATTTTATGATGGTAGATGTTCGCAATTATCTTTCACAACGAACTAGCAATTACAAAATAAATTAAGATCAATTGTTCCCAAATGACATATTGTGAGTCTGTTTTCAAGGTTGCTTTCATTCCGCTTTACACTAAACCACTCTAGATAATCCCGTGTGTTCTAGGAAAGTTAAAAACTCAAGTAAACCAGATGCAGAAACGTTTGAATTACTAAAGGAACGTCCAAAGACATTCCCAAAAGTTAATGTAAACAAGGAACAAACCGTCTAGGAATTTAGTCAATACGGTACTTGTCCCAAGAAATAAATATAAAGTGCATTAAAATTGTAATCTACCACACCCAAACAAGGTATGTGACTATTTAAAAGAAAATCTTAGGCTAATTTAACAATATTCTCACACAAAATCGGAGTTCAACCTTCTGAAACCCACTTAATATTAAATATTTAATTTTGTTCAAGGTAACCACATGTGTGGCTCTCTTCACCCTTTCCAGAGTATACTGAAATATTTATTTCTTTTTTTATTTATTTATTTACGGGATGTCCCCACTAACAAAATTACAACAAAATTAATACAAAATCAATAACCTAACCATAACAATCAGAAAATCATATACTTTAGGTAATTAAGTAAACAAAACTTGCCCAATCATACACAATATATTTATAAATAAAATAACAACTTAAATAAGTCCCATGATTCTACATTCACAATAAATTAAGAACTTACATAGAAGTAACTACCGTACAAGATGACAATATATATATTAAGAAAAATTTGAAATATTAGAGAAACATTTGAAGATATGCAGATTTATCGATTTTCAATAAACTCAGTCAGACACCACTTCCCCTGAAGAAGTTATATCTATTATATCATAATGGCAATTATACTCATTTCCTAGCAGGTGAGACCTATTAATAGATGAATATTTACTATTGTGTGGTGTTGCTTTATTAGAAATAGTGGCATCTCTCTGAGAAATCTGGTATTGCATCTAAAATTTACAAGACTTAATAATTCAGGACAATCAATACTACCATTAAGAAGTTTATAAAGAAAAAATAAATCACACCTAGTTCTATAATCCTTAAGAGAAATCATATCCAACCCTGACCGAAGTTCTGCTATGGACAAACTTTGCAAATTCTGTCTCCAAGCACAGGTTCTGAGAGACCTATCTTGAACTCTTTCAAGACTGTGAATGTGGTTCAAATAATAGGGGGACCATACTATGGAAGAGTAAGACAAGATACTACGAACAAGAGTCAGGTACAGAACTCTAAATGCAGATACAGAAAATTCTCGAGAGTTCCTGGAAATAAAACCAAGAACACGAAAGGCCTTATTTGAAATGTTGTTAATGTGGGAAATGAATGTCAGTGAGCTGTCAAATAGCACACCCAAATCCCTAATTTCATTCACCCTCGAAAGAAGCTTTGCATCAATATGATAGTCAAGGCAAATCAGATAAGTTTGAAATTCTTAAGTATAGTTTCATATCATCGGCAAATAACCAAAATAGGCAAAACTTAATTATTCCATAAATATCATTAATAAACAAATTGAAAAGAAGAAGACCCACATGGGAACCATGCGGGACCCCTAATGTGACCAAAATTGGAACCGAGAGTGAATATAGACAAACTGAACTCTCTTGCTTAGATAACTTTCTAGCCGAGAAAGAAGCCACTCAGGGAAACCATAACACTTCAACTTAAAAATAAGTAGGGAGTGAATGACAGTGTCAAAGGCCTTCGAGTAATCGGTGTAGATGGAGTCCACCTGATATTCATCCCCGAAGGCCTCGACAATGTAGTTATGATACAATGTTAGATTTATAGAAGTAGATTTACCCTGTCTAAACCCATGTTGCTCATTGATTAGGAAATTTCTGCTATGCCAAGTAAGATGTTTATTAAGTATGAATTCACAAAGTTTAGAAATGGCAGACAGCGTAACAACAGGTCTATAATTTTTTATATTATCTCTGTCACCATTCTTGTATATAGGGGTTATCAAGCTATCACGCCACTTATCAGGAAAAGTTTGCAATTTAAGTGACCAATTAAATAGGGTATGTAAAGGTTTTGTTAAACGGAAAACACATCTTTTAAGGAAATATGTAGGAATGTTATCAGGGCCATAACTTAATTTATCTTAAGGCTATTTATAGAATCAAATACTTCAACAAGTGTAAACTGAATAAATGGGATGTCAACGGATTTTTTTACTGTGAAATTAAAGTTGCCAAGATCAACCTCATCAGATTGATAGACACTAGAGAACTGGTTAGTAAATAAGTTGGCTATGTCTTTACCTGATTCAGCAGACATACCATTAAAATGCATAACATTTGGAATCCCATGATTTTTGTTTAGGGAGTTAATATGATTCCAAAACTGTTTGGAGTCAGATTTAATTGACTGATTTATGGTTGAAATGTATGATATATAGCATTGGTCAGTTAGTAACTTGCATTGTGTTCGGATATTAGAAAACATAAGGTAGTCAGTAAGTGTATGATGCTTTTTGTACTGACATTTTATGATATTCTATATTACTATTAAAAATTAAATCCAAAAATATTCATGATCATTAGGTATTATGTTTGATTGCCTTAAATTAAGATAAGAAAATGATTCACACAGTACTTTGGCTGGGTAGTTTTGTGCACATCGAACCAAAAGTCCCTCGTCCACTGAATAGTCCCATGTAGCCATAGGTAGATTGTAGTCTCCAAATAGAAACACAGGTATCGCTGGATCACCATTTTTAATGGTTTCAACGGGTGAGCAGTGGGCAAGGTAGATGTCTTTGGTCGAATTTGGAGGAGTATAGACACCGCCCAATAAATATGTTAAAGGCCCATGGTTCACTTGTACAAAAATGTGTTCAACATGCAACACTTCAGATTTGATCTGCTTAGCTTTAAAGTCATTACGTACTAGTATTAGTACTCCACCCCCACGTTGCTTAGTACTAGTTCTTAAATTGCGGTCAAGCCTGAAAATGTGGTAACCAGAGTTTGCCAACTGATTGTCCGAGTAGTCCTGATTTAACCAAGTCTCGACCAGAATAATCACATCATAATCACACTGTAATATTGCGCTACGTAGTTTGTCCGGCCTAGTGCGTATTCCGCCCAGGTTCTGGTAATAGATGGAAATAGAGTTTAATGTGTTTGGTTTTTTTTGGTAAATGCTTCTTAGTAATAAATTTGATAATTAGGTCAGACTCACGTCTTTGCTCTCGAGAGCAAAGTTCAGCCAGAGCAGTTTTAAATTGCTCCTGTTGAAATCTGGTTTTATCATAGTCGATTTTTATGCCATTTTCAACTCTAATTCTCTGCTTTACTGCATTTTTGATCAGGCTTGAGTGCTTGGTGATGACCTTGATTGGCCTAACCTTGCCCTCCGACACCTGCCCCACCCGTAATATCCTCACAACATCCTCTTGAGCCAGACCGATGCTGTTTAAAATTGGTCTAAGTGCAACGTTATCGTCGCCTCTTTTCTCTCTCAGACATTTATTTGTTGATTCAGGAACACCATACACCATTAGATTATTTGCTCTCTCAGCACGTTCCTCCACTTCATGTAAAAACGACTCCATGTTAGCGGTGTTTGAGGCTGTGTTACCACCAACCTGCGATGTTTGTTTTCTAATAGTGTTGATCTCCTCTTTCAAGGATTTAATCTGCTCCTCAAGTTGGATGAACTTATTTGTTAATAGAGGTATTTTTTTAAAGGAAAGCACTTTTTTCTGCCTTATCTATATGCTGTATGCGATTTTTAAAGTTTTTCATTTTGTTTTCAAACTTCTCTTTGTCCCTTTCTTTGTAATATTTTCTCCTTAATTTAATTCTTGTAAAATGTATTATTGCCCTTTTTAACTAGCTTTTTTCCATTCATCTAGTCAACTGGCACTGATATTGTAATAATTAATATTATATTTTTTTATTCTTCCGATTTGGATCTATAAGCTGTACTTGATCTTATTTTCTTATTTTTTCGAATTTCTCATCCTCTTGTTTTTTATTTTTCTACCATATTTATGAGCTTTACGTGATCTGATTTAACTTTTTCCACCTTGTTTTCGAACTTCTCATTTTCTCTTATATTTTGCGTGTTTCTGTTTAGTTTAATTATATTATTGTGAGGTGTGTTATTGCTCTATTTAAGTAATTGTAATGGCTCCAAGAATCCATCCAATTTTAATTGGGACTGATGTTGTAACATTTATTAGTTTATTTCCGTTTTGTATCTATAAGCTTTACTTGATCATATATTCTTTTTTTCTTTTTTTTTTCGAATTACTCATCATCGTCTTGTTTTTATCTTTCCATCATATTTATCAGCTTTACGTGATCTGATTTCACTTTTTCCACTTTGTTTTCGAACTTTTCATTGTCTTCTATAGTTTGCGTGTTCCTGGTTAATTAAATTTAATTATTGTAAAGTGTGTTTGCTTTTTTTAAGTCGTTCTTCTTGCATCCGTCCAATTTTAACTGGAACTGTTGTTACATTAATTATTTATTTTTTTCTTATTTTAAAATGTGTGTTATGTTTTTTAATATCCCAGCTTATCTATAAGTTTTATATGACCTTTTCTAATTTTTTTTATTTTGTTTCCGAACCTTTCATTGTCTATTATCTTTTACGCAAGTTTCTCTTTAATTTAATATAATTGTTGTGAAATGTGTTGCGATTTTTAAGTCGTTCTTCTCTCGTCCTTTGAATTTATTTTATTGTGCTTTATTCTTCCACTTTTATTTATTTTTTAATTTTTGTTTGAACTACATTACATATTGTTTTTTTTATCTTATCTTGCACATCCTTAATTTAATTTAATTATTGTGAAGTGTGATATTGCCATTTTTTTAACTTATTCCTCTTCCATCCATCCAATTTTAACTGGAACGAATGTTGTTACATTTATTGTTTTATTATTATTTTTTTTACTTTAAAATGTATATTGTTTTTTATTTTTCTGCCTTATCTATAAACTTTACGCCATTTAATTTAATTTATTTCATTTTGTTTTCAAATTTCTCGTTGTCTCCTAACTTTTGTGAAGTTTTTCTTTAATTTAATAAAATTATTGTGAAGTGCGTTATTGCCATTTTTAACTCACTTCTCTTTTATCGATCCGAGTTCAAGAGTTGAGTGTTTTTATAATTATTATTTTATTTTTCTCAATTAAAATATTTAATTTCGTTTTTGTTTTCTACCTTACCTATAGGCAATATTTTAAGTTATTATTATGTTGTTTTCGAAGTTCTTATTGCCTCTTATTTTTTGCGTAAGTTTCTCTTTCATTTAATTTAATTATTGAAATGTGCTATTGCTCTCTTTAGCTCGTTTTCTCCATCCATCCAGTCAACTGGCACTGGTATTGTAATAGGTATTATTGTATTTTATTATGGTTTTTTTTCTTTCGCTTTGTGTCTATAAGCTTTAGTGTTGATCTTATCCTTTTTTTCATTTTGTTGTCGCATTACTCATAGTCGTCTTGTATTTTTATTTTTAAACTTTATTTATAAGCTTTACGTAACCTTATTTCATTTTCTCTACTTTGTTTTCGAACGTTTCATTGTCTTCTATATTTTGCGTGTTTCTGATTAATAATTTAATTATTGTAAAGTGTATTTGCTCTTTTTAAGTCGTTCCTCTTGCATTCATCCAATTTTAACTGGAACTGATGTTACATTTATTATTTAACTTTTTCTTATTTTTAAATTTGTATTATGTTTTTTAATAGCCTAGCCTATCTATAGGTTTTACATGACCTTTTTTAATTTTTTCACCTTTCATTGTCTATTATCTTTTACGCAAGTTTCTCTTTAATTTATCATAATTGTTGTGAATTGTGTTGCGATTTTTAAGTCGCTCTTCTCTCGTCCTTTGAACTTATTTTATTTTACTGTGTTTTTTATACTTCAACTTTTATTTTTTTTAATTTAATACAATTATTGTGAAGTGTGTTTTTGCCCTGCGATTTTTTTACTTAATTTTTTTTTTTAATTTCTTATTTATCTACCTTATCTGCAAGAGTTTCGGGATGTTATGTAATTTTTCCCATTTTAATTTCGAACTTCCCATTGTTTTCTTTTATCTTTTCTCTTTAATTTAATTTAATTATTGTGAAGTGTGTTTTTTCTAACTCAGTTCTTTTCCATACATGCAATTTTAACTAAAACTGGTTTCTTATAGGTAATTATTACTTTATTTTGTCTTAATTTCAACTTTTGTATACAGTTATGTATTCTTCCATCTTAGTTATAAGCTTTAAGTGTTCTTAATTAATATTTTTCCATTTCTTTTTCAAATTTCTCATGGCCTCGTTTGATCTTTTCAGTATTGTTTTTAAATTCAGTTAAAATTCTTGCGAACATGTTATTGCTCTTTTTAAATGGTTCCTATTTCGTTTATCTAATTTCAACTATTATATTTAATTGGTTTTTATTCGTCAGTCCCATATTTAATTTTGTTGTGAACATTTTGCTTTGTTCCACTTTGCTTTTGAACTTCTTATTGTCTTTTTGCATATTTTTTTCTTAGTTTAATTTAAATACTGTGATGGATGTTTTTAGCTTATCCCTCTTTCATTCATCCAATTTCAATTGAAACTGATATTATATTCACTCTTTTATTTTTTTTTTACTTTAGAGGTTGTGTTGTTTTTTATTCTTCCGTCTTATCTGTAAGCTTTACGTGATTTTAATTTATTTTTCCAAGAT
>MU183580.1:84990-103879 GCA_016904865.1 Pissodes strobi
GCTACGAATGATCTCTCACTCACAGATTAGGGCATCAAAGAGTGTCAGTTTTGGATTACTGTCAATAAATTTTGAATGAAAAAGGAACTAACCAATTTTCTAAAACTTAATGTTGAAATGCAACTAACCAAAACTAACTCCTAAGAGCCCCAAATGGTATCGCACTCATAAACCAGCGCATCAAAGAGTATCATTTTTGGATTTCTGTCAAGGGATCCCAAAGGAAAATGGAACTAACCTATTTTCCAAAATAAAACTAACCTAACTAATCCAAAAGAACAACAAATAATTTCTGGAGCGCATCAAAAAGTGTCATTTTTGAATTGTTGTCAAAGGATCTCGAAGGCAAAAATGGAACTAACCTATTTTCATAAATTTAATGATGAAATGGAACTAACTCAAACTAATCCAGAAGGGCCACAACTGGTCACCAACTCACAAATTGTTTGCTATTTAATAATTATTGTAGAATGTGAATTGTCAATATATATTCAAATGAATTTAACATATTTTGACTAAACTGAAACTTCAATTAAGCTGGCCTTAGACAACCTGACCTTAGTATGCAAGGGCTTGCTGCGAAACGCATTGCTGGCCAAATACTTGTCAATTTAACATTATTGCAGTTTATATGATGATGTTGAACCACCAGTCGAGTTTAACTAAGCTAAGCTTAAGCAGGTTAGTGTATAATACGGCTTTAGAGTATTGTTTTGGGTTAGTGGCTTGCCTTAAAAACGCTACAAAAATGACAAAAAAAAACTGCCAGTGGGGTGCCCGAACATTAAGTAATCATAAAATTCCTTTAATATACAAAAGATCAATTCAATACGTATAGTGTTTTACAAGATAACCTATATCTGTTGGGAAAAGTATATGACACCGCCACTGTCTAATAAAAATATATTGCCTTTATAGGGAGCTAATGATAAAATCAAATCGAATTTGCATAAGCATATCTGGTGTGTAAATAAGACGTGAGAGACCAACATAAATCAAACAGGTAATGGGTTCCTAAGTGTGACATATTTATATTATGAAGCGTAAAATTGCGGATAACAATCGAGGTGGTTTGCTCATAAAAAGCCTCGTTTTTTGTTCGTTGTGGTAAGCATTATTTTCGGCATTATAATTAAACTGTTATTCATTAGAAGAGTTTGAAGGCTTCTTGACCTTACCAAACGACATTGGCCTAATCGGCCAATAAAATTATTGACATGATATAACTATATTTTGAACTTAATCGAGTTCTTTTGAAGTGAAAACTTTTCTGGGTAATGAATGAAACTGGGCAGTCACGCATGATGCGTCATTTTAGGTCGTTCTAATACTCGTATTTGCTAATATTAATCTCGCATTGTTGAAGTTTTCACTTCTGCGGTGGTCTTCAGCAGAGACAGTTTTTTCAACTTTAACTTCAAGCTTCCACAGTACATCAAATTTTTCGAGTACAACCAAAAAACGTATTATAAGGTTCTGTTCACATCGATGACGCCTTTGGCGTAGCCTTATCTAACTTATTCAAACTGTAGGGAAGTATTTTACGGAGATCGTTGACTCGAATATCTCATCCAATCATATTTACCTTAATTTACAAGTCGCTTCGGCATGCCGCCGCGCCGCCGCTCCCATAATTAGCATATGTGTGTCTCAAATTAGGAATAATGAGCGTTCGAATCGCCCATTAAAATAGTTCAAACCCAATAATCTCACAATACAAGAGTATCATATAAATTCCTGCCAATTATAGGTTAGCGTTTAAACTTTAACGAAATTTATGGGCTTATTCTCTTTTCCGAGATATTTATAGACAGTTTTGGATACCTTTGAGAGTCGGCTCTTTGGATGTGTCATCGCGACTCTTCGACCAGGCGGTATTATCTTGGCGCTCGTTATGTTGATCGTGTTGCGGCAGGAGCAGCAAAATTGCATAAAAATTTGTAATTATTTCTGCGATCCTAATTAGTAGTCCCCTATCATGTCAATTAATGGACAGAGTTTCGATACAGTTGTGAGTGGTCTGCTTGAAGCAATTGACTCTAAAGATATCGAAAGATATATATTCATATAAATAGCTATTGAATATTTGATGATCCTTTAGTTAAAAAAAATATTGGGTTTTAACATTCTTAGTGAATTTAATTACAGTTAATTGACGTGTTTGTTGTATATTTTGGTGTTCAAAGCTGTTAAGCGCTTCTATAAGTGTCAATTTGAACTCTTAATATACTGAAATATGGAGCAAAAGCATGGCAGGGGGGAATTTAACTTCAGAAATCTCAAATAGAAAGTCTCACCTGGTTAGTTACGTCCGTTTCGGTTTGGAATACAGAAATCAATAATTCCATATTACTTTCTATTAATTTCTTTTAAATCTCTCGACCCCTGCCGTCATTCAAAACCACAAATCACCATCCTTAATAATCTACCAAAAGGAAAACGAGACCACATTATTGACGGCTCAATTTCGGTCCGCAGTCAGCTGATTTATCCTTTCGCTAATAATCGTGTCTACAGGCGTCCCCTCGGCGGGGTCCCCTCGAATATTTCATCATTTTTCGCTTAGTAAACATTCCCGTCTTTTTTATTTCGTGTAGGCAAAAAAAAGACGGACGGTCCCCCGACGGGGGTCCTTGTCACGGGGTAAAATATCGGATTGGGACCACCCGGGACGGCTGTCGTCGAAGTATTTTATGAAGAACCCGGTATTTGTTGGTCGGGTGTTGTCAGGCCTCTGCGAAATATCCGAGTGGTATGTCCGTTTTACCAGGAGAATTAATAAACTACTTTGAATTTTAGAGAAATAGGCACGAATGCAACTTAAGTTGATGCTGCATGAAACCAACCCCTATATAAAGTCAAGATTTATGTCACTGTCAGTTGACACAAACTGTCACACAAATAAGAGGAAAAAGGCTAATGCTTTATTATTTTATCGTTCATCTTGCAGAAAACTTTAAATAAACTTCTAAAAAAATGATAATTATCGATAATTAGCAATCGATAAATTACATAATTTATGTGACATTGAAAGTGACACCAATTTTCACGTTATACAAGGGTAGGCCAATAGGTTCATGAAAGTTGATAATAAAAGTGATTTGCAAAAAATGCTCCAAAACCACAACAATCGAAGTTCACACAATCACGGTTAGAGATCGAGTTATTTTATTCTTGTGCTCGCACTGCAAACTGCGCCTAAAAGATGTACCTAATTATGAAAAACTTATAACAGCTTATGATAGTCTTAAAACGCAGACTGCTAAGAAGGATACCAGCATTCATTATTTAAACCAACAAATTGAAGGTCTAACTCAAGAAATGCAACAAGAAATCAAGCAGTTGGAGACGGCCAACCGCGATAAGGACAATTTTATCAAGAGATTTCAAAGAAGAACGCAATACTACGAGGATAGCGTCCTCAACTCTGAAAGCAATCTTGAAGCAACCATTAAGACTGTAGAAGCAGATTTGACACTTAATAAGAAAGTCGTGTCCATGATGGCCAAAAACAAAAAACTTCATGAGGAATTAGATTCATTGCCTGATGGGGTTGTAAAGTTTAACAAAGAACTTGTTGAATATAAGAACACGATAAACCAAATGAAAATATCCATTGAAACCCTCACAGAAAAAAACACTGTTTATGTAAAGGATTTAAAAAAAGCTCATCTGGACCTGTTTACTATAAAAGAGTCTAGAACGCGTGCAAAGACAAATAGTTCATCACACCTTGTAACGGTCCGATTTTGCCAGTGTCAGATATTTTTAAAATTTCATTTATATGCCGCATTTAGGAAGAAAAGATGCTGAATTTTGCACTCATCGTCTTATTAATTCTAAATTTATTGGTTCGATTTGCTGTTAATACGCTTGAAATTGCCGCATTTCTTAATGTAAATTAACTTTATTTTAAGTATGGTTAAACGATATATTTGTATTAGCATTTATAACACGTTGTGACTATATTTATTTTAGTTGATAAGCGAAGCACATTGTTATTAGAATTGCTTGGCTTGATTTATATTACAGTATCGTGGAACAGCCAGCAAACCGTTTAATATTTTTAAGAATTCTGTTAATAAAACCCACAAATACGCTGCATTTGACTAGTCGATCCATATTTTAATTTTAGTTTGAATATTTCATAACCTTTTGGGAATCCCTTGGTTGCTGTTCCTTGTATCGAACCACTCGGCATGTTTCAGCCCCTCCCTACTTGCTAATTTGACGTAGCGTTTGATCTCGTAGAAGGAGAAAGAAAAATTGACAATCAAGAGTTCTTCTGAAAGTACCTTTCAAGGCGAGACGAAGGTTTGCCGTGAGTGCAGTCTCAGATACTCCACATTTAGTTTGAGATTTAATTCCGCCCATTTATTGGGGATATACTGTGGTATCTCTTGGTGTTTTGACACGACCGATTTTCGGGATCTAAATACTGTACTGGTGAGCATTTCCTCTGGATTTAATTTTTTCTATTGCTTGTGAAGTGCGTGGACGTCATGGCGCTAACGGTTTTTTTTTCATTATTTCTAAAGGCCTTCCACGTTCGTCATATAAGACCGAGACCGTCGAATTTTCCTTAGCCCTCACACACACTAACGAGGTAATTATTGCTACAGTTTTTGCCTAAATTAATGATTTAATTGCTTATCTGTGTTACCTCTTTTTTGTGCATGGTCCGCCATTTGTTTTGCGTCCCATATGTTCTCTTATCTACTCCATTTTATCTAATCCGAATTTTTATTTTAATGTAACTTTAATTTTGATCGTGTGGGGAAGTTGATATTTTCTTTTAGGGGTGATTCATCCCTATCTTTGCTATATTCAAGTTGCCTGTAAATTAGTACCTATTTTATTTGCTGATGGGCATTGCAAGTCCATGGGTTTTTTTCTGGAGGAATTTGTTTTATAAGGAAGGGGGGGCTATAGTTTTTTATTAAAGTAAGGGGGCTTCGTTTAATGCGCACTGGGTTATTTCAGGGTTTTACTGGAGGGCCACAACTTTTACTAGCAGACGAGAAGCAGGTCTTACCAGCAGGCTACCACATTTGCTAGTAGGCCACAAGTTTACTAGCGGGCTACAACTTCGATTAGGGGGCCACAGTCCAATTATCAGCTCATCTTGACACCGCGCTATCGACACCTCGGCTAGATTTCCCCTCGGGGCCATCGAGTGGCAGTACCTGAGGTATCTATAGGTGCCCGGTACCTCCACCAAAGTCGACGACCGGATTTGGGTATCGAACAGAAGCTTTATCTTTCATGAATTCATGAATTCATTTTTTTTCCAGTTTAATATAATCGTTCTTCATTGTCCTATCCTGAGATAGCTCATTAATTTTATTTTCATTTATTCACTGGTTTGTCGGAACGGTTAATCTAATTGCTCTGAATTTTCTCTCTTTTTACGATAAGTCAAGCATTGACAGCCAAGCTTTCAATAGTTTTATTCTAATTTTATTTCTTTTATTAATTTATCGAGTCATTTGATTTAATTATTGTGGCCGTTCATTGCTACCTACGCTACATTTAAAATCGGTGAAGCTATTAGCGTACGCATACCTAGTTGTAATTACCTTAGTTACCATCACAGTGATCACTACAGCTAGTAGTATTTAGTGCATTTAGTTGTAAGGCATACAGAACCGAGTATTAACAACAGAATTGGTCTCCGTACAATCACCATATTATACCTATTAGTAGTTAAATTTAATAGTCATTGACATTCTTCGTCTGTAAGTGACTTAAAGACGAAGAATGTCAATGACTATTAAATTTAACTACTAATAGATACAATATGGTAAGACTTTAACTGACAACATCTCCATTTAACTTGCAATTTTACTCTAAATAGATTATTGCTGTGTTTTCAAAAAAAAGAACTTAGTAGCAAATATATTGTTCCTTAAATTTTAGATTGTGTTATCTTGTTAAGTTAAGCTTGAGTACCTTTTGATTTAATAAGCCGGCCTAGCCACCCTGCACAACACCAGCGGAGCTTTTTCAGTTTAGTTGGATAGAACTGGTGGCGCTCTAAAGTTGGATAGAACTGGTGGGCCTGGGGCCGGGCGTTTGCAATACGACTCTCCGGGGCTAGGTTTCTTTTTAATTGAAAAAAATTACTTTTAACTTCAAGAAGAAAAACGTGTTGCAATTTGTACAACGCAGCCCAAAGATACATGCTACCAATCATGCCTCTATCAAAAATGAAGACAATGATTTCGCAAAAACGATTTATCCCTACTTAGCACAAGTACTCACAAACTTTAATATCCAAGTGATAAGTAAGCCCTTTTCCAAATTTAGTTACCTAGTTCAAACATGTGATTGTTATATATCAGATTTGTCAGTTAACGATTATGTTATAGTTTTAGCGGGCTTAAATGAGTGCAATAAGAACATCTTATATAATTCTCTTAGCAAAAAAGTGTTTTTATACAAATTTGATTGTCAGCAGTCTTCCTTTTCTATACACCACCCCTTACAACAAAAATGTATTTGCTGTTAACATGAAACTAAGAAGGTTTTCAATTAATATTGACTTTTTAGATTTGTCTCATCAATTTTCATACAAAAACTTTACACATTCAAAACCCAATCTTAATAAGAAAGACTAAACTGGCAAAGTTGGTGAAAAATAGTGTTGCTAATTTTAATTCATTTAGATTTACTAACCTAACTTATGCTAAATATGACCTAAATAATTCTCAAGTTCCTTCCAATGTGACTACATTCGAATCTAATGAGTATACCAGAAACTCATATATATCAATCCGAGGATCAATCTTTTTTTTATAAATAAAACCGCGGATAAAGATTACTTAAATGAAAATTACTTAAATAAGGCTTATGTGTCACTGTTACTTCTAATTGTTCAGTGTTTACGTAATAAAGTAGATGAAATTTTTATTGAACCTATTGGCTCTCCAGACTTATGGCTTGTCACTGAACACTGGCTGAGACCTGATGAACCCTGTGTCATAGCTAATTATACTGTTGCATCCTCTTATTGCAGAAGGCAGTCGGGTCATTTTGGTAAAAAAATCTGAGGGTGGAAAGTTTGACGAACATATCATTTGATGTTTGTGATATATGTCATGATTTTAACCTTTATGTTATATGTATTTATCGTGCGCCTAGTAATGGCAGTGGGGAGTTCCTTGATTCTCTTGAGTTAATGGTGGCATTATTTCCAATTGGAGCAAAAGTAATAGTTTGTGGTGACTTTAATATTGATCTCCTGACAGAGTCGAAAGAATCTCGGTGCCTAAAAAATCTACTTGACTCTTTTAATTTGGAAATGCTTGTCTCACAGTCCTCAAGGGTTACATCTTATTCACAAACATTAATTGATTATTTATGTTCAAATATTGCTGCTGATGTAGTTTGTGATGTTCGTGTGATGCCTGCAGGGTTGTCTGATCACGAGTCAATGTTTACCAAGAATAGCCTATATAGAAAAAAGCAACCAAGACAAATTAAGGTCGGTTGAATTTATAGTAAGTCAAATTTTGATCGTTTCCAAGATCTATGTGAAGCTACTGACTGGGCAGGAGTATATCGTTCTCTGGCTCTACTAAACTTCTTTGGTGACCTGGTGTTGAATATTTTTAATAAAACTTTCCCTTTACGAAAAATTAGAGCTAAATGTAAAAAAACCATGGGTCACTCCTGAACTAAAAACTTACTAACACCTTACGAAAGTATACAAATAATCAACAATTTCATAACTATCTTAATACTTACAAAATGGTATATCGACAAACCATAAGAAACCCGAAACAGCTTTATTATAAGTCTAGAGTGGAGAAGGCACATAATAAGACTAGAGAAAATTGGAGCATGGAGCATTATTAACGAACTCCGAGGTCATGCATCAAAACCGAACAAACATACAATTGAAGTAAATGCTTTTAACCAATATTATTGTTCTGTGGCTAAAAAAATAACAAGTGGCCTTAAACCCCAGACTGATCATTTTACTGGGAATCTTTCTATTCAGGACTCATTTTGCCTCTCACATACTGATCCAGATAAGATCAAGAAACTTTTACATGAAGTTAAAAATAAAAAAAAAAACTGCTGGGATTGACGGGCTATCGATCACAATTTTAGAGAGTTTACGAGACCAGTCACTCACCTTCCTGTCATACGCCATGAAATAATTCTTTTAAAACTGCAACTTTTCCGAATAATCTCTGTGATAACACCATTATTCAAAGGGGGTGAATTGAATGATCCAGCCAACTATAGACCCATATCTCTGTTACCATGTCTATCCAAAATTATTGAGATGTTAGTTGAAAAGAGAATGATGTTTAAGAAATAATACGATTTTAAGTAGCTGTCAGTTTGGCTTCCGGGAAGGTTCAGGCACGGGCGATGCGATATTTACCCTCCTGGAGTAGCTTTTTTGAGCCTGAATGTCGGATACTCGAAAGCATTTGATTGCGTTAATCATGAAGTACTGCTCGGCAAACTCTTTAACTATGGTTTCAAGGGGCTTGCCTTGGAATGGTTTAGATCCTTCTTATCAGGTAGGAAACAAATCGTTAAACTCTTGGGAACTGTGTCCGATGTATGCTCAATTGAACATGGAGTTCCACAAGGTTCTGTATTCGGCCCTATTTTGTTCCTATTGTACATCAATGACTGAACACTAGAGGACATTTTACAGTCTTTGCTGACGATACAACAATCTTATGGTCGGATTGTGATCAGCAATCACTGATGAGAAGTGTGTCTGAAGACTTAATGAAGGTTAAGCAATGGTGCGACGCTAATCTTCTATCCTTAAATGTTGATAAGACTAAATTATTGAGCTTCAAATTCACTTTTACCGACCAAATAGTAATAAATGATAAATATTTAGAAATTAGTAGCTGTAATAGGTTTCTTGGAGTGGTCATTGACGATAAATTGACCACTTTCACACATTTCAATTTTGAAAGTAGCTAGTGGGTGTTACGTTGTCGGGGTTGTGGCAAAAGAGCTAGGTTTGGAGGCTGCCAGAAATGTTTATTATTCCCTTGTAGAGAGTCATCTGAGATATGGAATTTCTTTTTGGAGCTCCTGCAGTCGGTATCTTTTTAACTCTCTTTTTGTCCTGCAGAAAAGGGCTATTAGGTATGTTGGTCGCATAGGCCCAAGAGAAACATGTAGGCCTTTATTCAGGGACTTGAGGTATTGACATTATGCTATCTAATGTATAATGTATAAAAAATGTAAGATGTATCTGGCCAACTTTAGCTCTGAAAGACACTTTAATATCCGACAAAATAGTAATACCACAATGCCCATTCCTAGAAGCGAATTAACCAGGAGCTCCGTAATTTATTTAAGCATTAAAATATTTAACCATCTACCAGATTATATAAAATCTGCAGGAAGTTTTAAGGGTTCAATGGGATCACTCCTAAAAAATGGGGAATTTTATAGCTTGGAAGAGTATTTTGCAGATAGCCGGGAGTAAACTCTGTCGCTTTTTTTCTGTTTTATTTTCTTTATTATATACAGTTTAGGTGTCCGTTTTAATTGATTGATTTGTTCATGTACATTTCTTGTTTCAAACAATTTTTTTTAATTCTCTCTGTGCTTTTCGAACTTTTTGTTTTTAATTTCTTATTTTTAACTTTTATTTATAACAATTTATTTTCTACATTAGTTACATATTTATCTAATTTAATAAGCTTTGTCTACAAATACTATGTATTTATGATAATAAAGCATGTCTGAATCTGAATATAGTTGGTAAATCTTCACTGATGCAAGTTAAACCAAAAAAGCATGCATTCTTGAATATTTTTGATAATTTATAGATTATTTGCACTAGGCATAATTGGCTGAAAGTAGATTAGTAAATTAAAACTAAATTAACAAAAATGGAGGATTTCATTGCATAATCATTAATATAATAAATGATGTATTTTTGAATCATATGTATTTCATTATAATTAGAATAAACACTAGGACGGTTTCAGGAAGTCATTCCAGGACTTAATGGGACGCTCCAACAACATTACAAAAGTCGCGGTGGATAATTCCAAAAATGCTTTAACATGTTGCTTATTTTATTAGTGATATTAATGAAATAGGTTGAGATTATTTTTTGAAAAGCTATTTTTCTTGCCATAAAAAAACCATGAACGCATAGAGACTAGAGATATTTACAAGTTGCTCTCGTCTCAGATGGGGAAGCCTATAAAGTTCCTTACATATCTCGATAACGTCGAACCATGGTTTCCATTAATGACGCGAGATATTTTAAAATAATGTAGAACACCTTGCTATATTGATAGCGACGATGCTGCGAGATTTGTTTTAAATGTTTTATATATCTTGTGTTACTTTTGTTGTATTATTGATATTTACAAAATAATTTTCAAATTTAACAAAAATATGGCAACAATGTAGAAGGCTAGTTACAGCTGCCATTCTGTTGTCTCACTGTTGATGGCGCTCAGATTTGTAAGCAATCAACAACTAATAGAAATAAATTTTAAATTAACTTTGCATTTCAGCGCTATTTTAGACATATTTTTTTAATCGGTTTAACGATATTTACTATAATCGCCAAAATATATCCATGGAAATGAAATTAATAATATCAAGGTTTCCTTGCTAACGTAGTGTTGATATCTCTTAACGTTAAAACGATTGAAGGATTTTCCATATTTTGGAACCAAATCTTTTCGTAGACCTCAAAATAATCATAAATTATTAATTACAGAAATATAATAGGAAAGTGCAATTTTCATTTTTGAAAAGAGATTAAATCCCGATTTTTTGACAAGATTATGGCAGGTTAAAATTTTTTGTAGTCGCGTTTAGCAAAAATGTCTTTACTCTTTTTGCAGATCCTTGAATAATCGCAAATTAAAAATTAACTAAATACGACAGAAGGGTGCAGCTTTGATTTTTCAATAGAAAAAAATTTTTCGAAATATTGACGTGATTATAGACAATTTTTGATAGTCGCTGAAATTCACGAATAACAAAAATTTTTATATCATGAAAAAAGTTGTGTTGTGTGCAGTACTTCGCATAATCGCGAACTAAAATTGACCAAATATAATAGGAAAGTGCAGGTTTAATTTCTCAATAGAGAAAAAAAAAACACTACAATTTTCGAAATATTTTAGTGCATCTTGCCGAAGGTTCCAAACCCTAACATAGGCGAAATATTTTTATTTTTATTTTAACGGTACACATTACAAACACCTATACAGGTAATTACAAGTAATGGGCTGATACATAATGAGAAATACAAACAAAAAAGAAGGAAGAGAAAAGAAAACACACAGCATATTAAAACTTAAGAGCTAAGACAACAGTCTCTTGAGCTGAGCATAAGTAGTGCTGAAAAGATCAAGCTCTGGGTTCCCACTGATCATCTCCTTGCACACTGCCATCATTCTATTTACAGGCGAGACTGATCGATCTTGGTTGACCACAAAACAAATTATTTATTCTTATGTTAACCTTAGGCACACTAAAGTCAATATACTTAATAATGTTACTATCTTTGTACTTTCTATTATTCAAAGTTGATGCACAAAAAAAATCAACTCACCTTGCAAGCAGCACTCAAATCCCACCAAGGGCAGTTTTGAACACCAACACTTACGCAAAAATAAGGCACAACTAAAGACTGAAACTGTTAAAATGACCCGGTCAGAAAAATACCATTAACAGGTAAAAATCACAATTGTTTCCAACCGGTGCGGCGTCTAAAAATGACTGCTTGACTCGGTTCGTTGTAAAAGAGTGACCCAAGCGACCGAAAACCGAAGAGCAACCAGCCGCACGAAGATTCCCACCTCGAAAAAATCTCGCTCAACCAATGAATATCCAGCATGGTTGATCACATGTTCCCCTCAATAATTCATCCAAGGGAATTAAACGATAAAAACCTGGGATTTCGATGCACAGGCATCCTCCCAAAAAAACTACTCAGTCATTGTTATTAAGCCACTTCAATTAAAAGAATTCCCTATTATCCATAGACAATTAAAATCAATGCGTGCAACGCTCAATCCCATCAACTAATCCCAAAACAGTATGCTACGAAGTCGGAAACCGAGCCTTCTACCATCGATTTAATCTTCACGCGCTAAATTTAATTTGTTGAAAATCGTTTCGCAGTGCGGACTTATTAAAATTTCTCGATCGAGTGAGCGAGGAAGTCAAGTCGGCCGGCATATCTACGAGGGTCTTCCCGCTATTATCCATGAATGCGTGCGTTCAGTACCATGTGAAGGGTGACAAATTCTAGGGTAAAACGGTCTGTGACCAGCTCTTTATAAATGTAAGCACGAATACCATCGCTTTCTGCAGGTATTTTGGGCTTTCAACACATCACTCTCTTTTATTAGTGCAAGGTCGAAAGTACCACCCTCAACTGATTCTACATAATGATTGCAGTTATACCGTCTCTCGAATAAAGATTCAAAGTATCGAGTGAAGGCAACAGCAATGTCACCCTGACCTGACTCACCTGACTGACTAGAATTGTTATACTTCATAGTTGCTGGTATTCACCTTTTACGTGACTGGCTCCTAACAAACGCCCAAAAAGAACTTGGATCAGTAGACATATCGTTCTGCACACTGGCAATATAGCAAGAGTACTCAATCTCCGCTTTATTAACTTTCTCAAATCACGATAATTAGCAGCATCTATGATATTTATAGCTTTGTTTTTTATGACTATTTTATGTAGTCTGTTCTTCCTTCTAATCATCTTAATCAACTCATTAGAATACCAAAGTGAAAATCTAAGTGTACTATTTTTATCTTTTATGTTAGATTGTGGTATAGCTTGATCCATACATTCATATATAGCCTTATAGAATAAGCTAATGCTCTTATCGACATCGTTACAAGTTAATATGGCCTCCCAATTATGGTTTTTTACTAGGTTATTTAAAAGCAGAAAATTTCCCTTGGGAAAGTTAGGACTTAGTGGGCCTCACATTATTTTTAGATACCGCAAAATGCACATTAAAAGACAATGAACTGTCCTCAAGCACAAGGCAATCATATGATCTACAAATATTCAACACTTTGTTTGAAATTACTAAATCTATCCATCCATATGATTTTTAACATTATTATTCTGTCTCAAGTTATATACATCAAGGAACTGTCTTAAAAGTAGTTTTTTATTATTATTATTATCACAGAATTCAGAAGAAGACACATTAAAATCACCCATTATCAAACCATTACCCTGCTAAGTCATCAGAAAACTTTCAAATATATTAAAATAAGACTCGTACAACTCAATATCTGAGTTTGGCGGAAAATACACAACAGATACATTATATAAAACTTTTCTTATGGTACCTAATTTTAACATTTATGCACTCCAGACTACAGGTATCAGAATTTAAGATATCATAGCTTACATTGTTTTTTAGTGCTAAGATTAAACCTCCTCCTCTTTTTCCAGTGCCCCTATCTTTCCTTATCACTGTGTACCTAGGATCAAAGAGTTCTGCATCAAAGATGGACTCACATGGCCAAGTCTCCGTTAGACCAACTGCAGTAAAGTTTGCATTTAACAAATTAAGATAAAATGCATCAGTTTTGGTTCTCAATCCTCTTACATTCTGGTAGTATACCAGTATTTGTATGTCTGGCTGAAATTCCTGCATCTGAGGACCCTGCATGCTCTGGCAGCGCCCTCCTGCTCATGAAAAACCTTGATACGTGCTCGAATGGGTCACACTTTTCGCCTCCAAGCATTCTTAAAGTCATCTTGTTTTATTGTAACTTTCATGGATGCGTAATGGTCGGGATGCTTCTATGTATGCGGTTCACACCTCACCTCAGGAAAGTTGGGCTCTAAAAGAGCCCTCCAATGATCTGGCTTTGTACCTGGAGCCAGCCTTGTCACATGTAATGCCATAAACTTCGGGAATGACTGAATTAATCCCCCAATTAAGAAGCGTCTATTTCTTCGTCTCACGTGATGCCGTTCTTCATCACTCCTAGAAAATCTTTTAGTTTTTTTCACTTGTTGCCATTCTTCTTCACTATTAGAAGACCTTTTAGTTAAGCTCAAATTCTGTATTTGCCGCATTTTATTGATGGTAGTAGCCTGCAAAATAGCTGTGTTTACCTGTTCAGGCGATATTGGCACTGGCGGTATAGCCTATTGCTTTGGCTTATTCGCAGATTGATTCATACTACGCTTATTCATGTTATTTTCGACATTAGTTTGGAGGTTAGTTTTTCCCGATGATGCGGGAGTAATGTTGGTTCAATTGATTTGGGGTTTTGTTGCTAGGGCATTTGCATACCTTCTGCAATTGATGTCACAGCTAACATCAGGTCTTCTTGCCAAAACCTCTGTTGATGACTCAGCATTATTTTTATTGCTTAGAAACTTACTTTTCCTTGCAACATCTGAATATTGTTCCTTAGCAAAATTTCCTTTTGCTGTATCTCACAAATAATCATATCCTCACTCTTTAATAGCTCATTCTTGGCTTCGAACAGTTTTTTAACGTTTTTAGAGATGAATAACCTCATCTTCCTATAAACAGCATTTAACCAATTCGAATAATCGCGAATTAAAAATTAACGAAAATAAGCAGATACAAGAGTATCGCAAACTCAAACAGCAATTGTCTAAACATATTAGAGCTGGTGACACCAATCTGAAAATTATTTACAAAATAAATATGGATCACCTAAAATTATCACCACCAACCATACTGTTAATTTAAACTGATTGTCTAACAAGAATATACAAATAACTTACCAAAATGCTAGGGGTCTAAATACTAAAACCGGTGATTTCCATAAATCTGTTTCTCACTGTGAAAGCCATCTCCTCGTGGCAATCACAGAGATAGCCTATTTAACGATGAACTGTTTAACGACAACTATGTAGTCTACAGAGCTGACCGTAAACTCGATCTCATGAATGTCACAAGGGGTGGAGGGGTGCTTCTCGGGGTTACGCATGACCTTACAGCATCAAGGCTCAATTTGGAAGAACAAGAGGGTCTTGGGCTGTAAGTTTTACTTGAATGACTCGGTTGCATTTATTTTTATTATTTATATGCCACCTAACTTCCCGCTAACTCACACCAGAGCCTATTTCAATATTTCTCTATATATGAACCTATTCAAAACAACACAATTGGGGACTTCAACCCCAACTCAATTAAATGATTTCTTAGCACTGTATCACTTTACATAACTCAATACTCTCTCAAACGCTTGGGGAAACTTATTGTATCTTGTTATTGCTAACACTGAGTGGGAGGTAACTAAGGATCAACTACACCTGGTTCCTGAGGATGCTGCCCACCCCACTCTTAATCTTGCATTTAGTATGCAGCTCAGGACAGATACTGGGTTTGGAGACTTTCCATGCTCCAACACAAGTAGAAACTATAACATCAATAAAGCTAATTACAACTTAATGTATTATCTACTTCGTGTCACTGATTGGAGCTTAATAATTAATAAGCCAAATGATAGACTTTATAACATTCTTGACCAATCTGTCCTCTTATATGCTGTGAAGTCGGCTATAGTTAAGTACCCCACCTAGTATACTAGAGACATTAATATCAGTCTGAATAAGAAGGATCAACTTCATAAAAGATACAAAAGGTCTGGTTCAAGCTTGGACTACCAAGCATACTCAAATAAAAGACGGATTGTTAAGGTGTTGATCGACATTGCATATAAAACATACATAAATAATACTGAATCATCTATCAGAAGCAATCCTAGGCACTTCTGCAAATACATTCGACAAAAACGCAATAAAACACATATCCCAGGAACATTGACCCTCGGTCAGACATACCTTGATTCTACACAAAGTATAGTAGATGGTTTCGCTGAGTTTTTCAGAAGTGTTTATGAGATTTCTTCTGACTTTGACTCGGATGGTTTAAATGAGCCTGGCAATTCCCAAAATATCATTATCACTCACGTAACTGAATCTGAGATCATGAAAGCACTAAATAAACTGAAAAACTCACATACCTCTGGTCATGATAGAATACCCTCTTTCATCTTAAGTGACTGTGCTCAATGTATCACGGTACCACTGCACCTTCTTCTTCTTCTTTAATTAGATCCATCGATCTGTTAATTGGGTCGTCTTAGGATCCCTTGGGATGTCGGTTGCCAGCTCTTAGGGGGTCTTCTTGGGCGTCTATCTCCCGTTGGTCTATTCTGGGATGCTATCCGCGGTAGTCGATCTTCTGTCATTCGGGTTACATGAGCGTGCCATTGTCGTTTCCTTTCTCGCCCCCATCTCACCATGTCCTGCACCTGACATTCATCTGTTATAACCTCATTCCTGACTCTCTTGTCTTTCCGAGTATGCTTCTTAGAGTTTTCATTTCTGTTACACGCAGCAAGCTTTTTGTTTTAGTTGTTTCTTCTCAAGCTTCAATACCGTAAATCATAATTGGCCTAACGCAAGTCGTGTAAATCTTGACCTTGCTGTCAATACGCATTTATTTATTTGCCTATACCACCTGTCGTAAGCATCCTGTTATTGCGGTTGCCTTGTTGATCTGATTCCTCAGATCATTTATTGGATTGTGGTGCCCATGCCCACGGATACTTGCTCGATAGGTTGATCTTGGACTACGAGCTTACATCTTATGGGTTCTCTGGTTAGGGTCATGCACTTTGATTTTCCTACTGATATGTCGTTGCAGGTCATCCTCTGTTTCTGCAATGAGGACTGCGTCATCGGCGTAGCATATTATGTTAATTTTGTTTCGGCCCATTCGATAACCGAGACCTATCGCTGACACTTCTTCTATAATTTTGTTCATTATTAGGTTGATTAGAAATGAACTGAGACTATCTCCCTGTCTGATTCCTCCTGGTATTTTTATGTTTTCCATGTAGCTGTCCCCTGCTTTAATCTTTGTGTAGTTGCCGGTATTTAGATTGTGTATACATTTGACGATGTTGTCGGGCGTTTCTCTCTCCTTTAGTAAGTCGATAACGTCAGTCAGACGTACCTTGTCAAATGCCTTGATGAGGTCGACAAAACATAGGTATGCTGGCACGTTGTATTCAATTGATTTTTCTTTTAATTGCTTGATTATGAATAAGGCATCTGTAGATCTGTTTCGTCTGAAACCCTGCTCTTCTTCTCTATTTTGTATTTGTGCCTCGAGCTTACATGTCAAGATGTGTGTGAGGAGCTTCCTGCTTGAATCTAAGAGAGTTATGCCTCTATAGTTCTCTGATAGAGTTTCCTGACCCTTTCTAAAGCTTTCATGCCAGTCGCTGGGTATTTCTGATGTATCGAGGAGCTTTTTTATGAGTTCGTTGTTAATGTTGTCTGCTCCTGGTGCCTTTCTGTTCTTTAGCTTCTTGATTTCTTCCTGTATGTCCTCTTTAGTTATTGTAGCTTGATGGGATGTTTTATAGTTCCCTATGTTAGGTGTCTCTGGGGCACTGTATAGTTGTTGAAAGTAGTTTCCCCATGTCAGTATTATAATTCCTTTAGTTTGCATAAATTCGTTTACAGGCTTTTTCCTATTCTTGAGCATATACCACTGCACCATATATTTAACATGGCGATCCAGATCGCTGGAAAATAACTAAGATCTGACCAGGGTGGGGATATAAACAGGATCTGAAATTATAGGCTAATTTCTATTTTGTCTAACTTCTCTAGACCTATGAGGTGTGTACCTATGAGGTGTGTATATATGACAATTTCTGCCATCAGGTTAAAAACTTAATTACTCCTGCTCAACACGGATTTTTGACTAAAGGCTCAACTGTAAGTAATTTGACTACATTTCTAAATAAAGCCTATCAAGCTATAAATGCAAAACAAAACTTGATGACATATACACGGATTTCTCGAGGGCATTTGACAAGTTGGATCATGGCCTAATTGCTCATAAAATAACCTGATAAACCTACTTATCTCTTATCTTAGTGGCAGGTCCCACTTTGTTGAGTATAATGGTTTTCAGTCCACTGATTTTAATGCGATCAGCGGAGCCCCTCAGGGAAGTAATCTCGCTCCCCTGATTTTTGCCATATTTGTCAATGATATCACCCAGAACATCTAGTCAAACTGTTTATTGTTTACAGACGACCTCAAACTGTATAGAATTACCAATAACATACAGGATTGTACTGAGTTACAGAAGGACATTGTTACACTATCGTCTTGGTGCATTAATAATAAATTACATCTTAACATAAACAAATGCAAATCGATGATCAACTCGAATCTTAATCACGAATTAAACTTTAACTATCAAATTGAATCCAGTGATCTTTCCAGTGTTGATTCAATCAGAGACCTAGGGGTCTTGATGGAGAAAAAATTCTCATTTAATGACCACATTGATCGTGTAGCGCAATCAACATTAAAAACCCTAGGGTTTATCATTAGGTTGTTTATAGTCCCTGAATTTCAGATTTAATAAAAATTTCTATATTCTATTCGCAGACCGTCGAATAATCGCAAATTAAAAATTAACCAAATTAAATAAAATGTAATGTGTAATAATTTGTTTAATACTCTTCATATTTTTTATCAACGCTTTATACTACATATTGGTTTCCCTTTTTAACGCACTGTTGATATCTCTTATACTGGCAAGCAATTTAGGGACAAAAATACCATAATATAATTTCATATCGCCTCAACTCTGCTTCGAACGAAGATTTTTCCGTTATCCATCCTAACAATCGTTCAACATTCTTCAAACGTTTTATCATCTCTTTACACTAGTTGTGTGGCTCGGTACATCTATTTAACAGCCAGATGACATGACATTCACGGACATGAAACTAGTTTAATAGGCATGTATATGTTGGATTTTACTACATTAACTGTTAATCAGTGTCTTTTTTCGTGTAGCTA
>MU183580.1:114050-124444 GCA_016904865.1 Pissodes strobi
TATTTCTCTATTAAATGTTAGAAAACGACCACGATTCTCAAAAAAAATTAGAAGCTAAAATTATCTTTTTAAATCACATTTTTTGCAAATTTGAGCAACTATAAAAACTGTGGAAACTATTAGAAATGTTGTTAATTTCTAGAGCTCAATGAGTCACTATTTCTCTATTATTTAATGTCAGAAAACTACCACATTTTCAAAAAAATGAAATGTTTTTAAATATTTTTTCTTTAATTATCTTTCTCTGGAAATTCCAGCACCTATAAAAATGGAAACTATTAGAGATGGTAAAAATTTGTATAGTTCAAGGAGCCACTATTTCTCTATTAAATGTTAGAAAACAACCACGATTCTCAAAAAAAAAGGTTAAATTAATTTTTTTAAATCACATCTTTTGCAAATTGGAGCAACTATAAAAACTGTGAAAACTATTAGAAATGTTGTGAATTTTTAGAGCTCAATGAGTCACTTTTTCTCTATTATTTAATGTTAGAAAACTACCACGATTTTCAAAAAAATTAAATGATTTTAAATAATTTTTTTTTAATTATCTTTCTCTGCAAATTCCAACACCTATAAAAATATGGAAACTATTAGAGATGGTGAAAATTTTTATAGTTCAAAGTGCCACTATTTCTCGATTAAATGTTAGGAAACGACAACGATTCTCAAAAAAATGAATGTTTTTAAATATTTTTTCTTTAATTATCTTTCTCTGGAAATTCCAGCACCTATAAAAAATATGGAAACTATTAGAGATTGTGAAAATTTTCATAGTTCAAAGAGCCACTATTTCTCTATTAAATGTTAGAAAACAACCACGATTCTCAAAAAAAAGGTAAAATAATTTTTTTAAATAATATTTTTTTGCAAAATTGAGCGACTATAAAAATTGTGAAAACTATTAGAAAAGCTGTGAATTTTTAGAGCTCAATGAGCCACTATTTCTCTATTATTTAATGTTATAAAACCACCACGATTTTCAAAATTTTTTTTTAAGTTTTTGAATTATTTTTTTTATTAGCTTTTTCTGCAAATTGGAGCAGCTGTAAAAAATATGGAAGCTATTAGAGATGGTGAAAAATGTTATAGTTCAAAGAGCCACTATTTCTCGATTAAATGTTAAAAAGCGACCACGATTCTCAAAAAAATTAAATGTTTTTAAATATTTTTTCTTTAATTATCTTTCTCTGGAAATTCCAGCACCTGTAAAAAATATGGAAACTATTAGAGATGGTGAAAATTTTTATAGTTCAAGGAGCCACTATTTCTCTATTAAATGTTAGAAAACGACCACGATTCTCAAAAAAAATTAAATAGCTAAAAATATTCTTTTAAATCACATTTTTTGCAAATTTAAGCAAGTATAAAAACTATTAGAAATCCTTTTAATTTTCAGAGCTCACTATATAGAAAACGACCACGATTTTCAGAATAATGAAAAGGTTTTGAATTTTTTTTTAATTACCTTTTTCTGCAAATGAAGCAGCTGTAAAAAATGTGGAAGCTATTAGAAATGGTGAAAATTTTTATAGTTCAAAGAGCCACTATTTCTCTATTGATTGTTAAAAATCGATCACGAATCTCAAAAAAAAATTAAAAGCTAAAATAATTTTTTAAATCACATTCTTTGCAAATTTGAGCAACTATAAAACTGTCAAAGCTATTAGAAAAGCTGTGAATTCTTGAGCTCAAAGAGCCACTATTTCTCTATTATTTAATGTTAGATAACGACCACGATTTTCAAAAAAATTAAATGTTTTTAAATTATTTTGTTTTTAATTATTTTTCTCTGCAATTTCCAGCACCTATTAAAAGTATGGAAGCTATTAGAGATGGTGAAATTTTTTAGAGTACAAAAAGCCACTATTTTAGAGTTTAGAAAACCACTCTTTCATTATTGAACGGAAAAAACCGGACCCTCATACGAGGGAATTCTTAGGTCCAAGAAGGTAAAAGGCCTACTCACGTAGCAAAAAACACCTTTGAGTTGTAGAAGAGGGAATGGTAAGACTCTTCACATTGTCGGAAAAATCCTATTAATAACTCAAAGCAAGAAACATTTACAGACAAGAGAAAATATCCAGATAACATAAAATATTTAAAGAATCAGAAAAATCAATATTTTACTTGTGAAGGTTTTTTTCCAAATCTCCTGAAGTCGAAAGCAGCTAGCTACCTTAAAGGTAGACAAGACAGAACCTCTACAAAGAAACTAAGTAAGAAACTAAAACCTAAAAGAACCAAAAGCAACTCACCTGCAATGAAATAGTGAAAAATCCGAGTAATAAAACAGAACTCAAGTGCCAACAACAAAAACACCAAAAGGTACCATAAGATATTGGCCGAGGAAACCTTCTATTCGAAACGACGTTACACTGTAACTACAAAGGCCAACTCCTGAAATGTGAACTCGTATGATTTTACCCTGATCAACATAATAAGGATCAGATCACGCGCAATTCAAGCCAGTTAAAAGAAGAGAACCCTAAAATACCAAAGAGACGTTCTAATAAAGCCAAAATGAACCACAGACAAATATGAACAGATCGTCCAGGGTGTTGGCTAATAAAGTCCAGTTACCCCCAAGCAATCAAAATAAAAATATGTTACAATTTGGGTCTACTACACCCATACAAGGTACCTATTTTATAAAATTAAAGAATTATGCGGCAAATCTTCAGCCAAGCTAGCATTGTCGACAAGTTGGTTGTAGAATTGGAGTTCAAGTTCCAAAAGTTCCCTTAATATGAAATATTTACTTTTAGATAAGACACGCACATGTATGACCCACTACACACTTTCCGGAGGACACTAATACGCAAAGGATATTGTTAAAACAAAAGGCCAAAACATTATGACAAAATATAGTTTAGGTCAGGAAAACAGTAAACATCTATTCCGCCGCTGTAATCGCAAATCGAAAAAAAAAGTATAAACAAGTGTTTAAAAAGTTATAAACTATCAAATTCGATCATGTAACTGGATAAGTGCAATCCAGACTGAAAAGTTTGCTCCATAAAGGACTCCTATTGAAACTTGAACATTATGGAATAAGGGGTAAGGTTCTAAATCTAATAAAATATTTCCTGTTAGAGCGAACCTTCCAGGTGAGAGCGGGTGGATCGTTGTCCAGTGAGCTCGGGGTGGGAGTGGTGTTCCGCAGTGGTCAGTGCTGGGTCCACTGCTGTTTTTGCTCTCATCGGTGATCTCTCATACAATACCAGGTCAAGCATATCTTTCTTTGCGGATGACACTAATGCAAACCCACTAATGGATGAGCTTGATCTGCCAACGGATCTGCTGGAAATAGAAAAATGGCCAACGACATGGAAAATTAAATTAAATGAAACCAAGTGTACTGTACTGAGCATGGATTCAAAAAATCTAAAATTAATGTTTACAATGAATGGCATACCATTGCAACATGTTGACCAGAAAAGGAATCTTGGTGTTCTGATGACTAGCGATCTAAAATGGGAAGCCCACATTTTGTTGGTGATATCGAAAGGCTTGAAAAGGGGTAGCGCAGAGTAACAAAAATCCCACCTGATCTGAAAGAACGGCCATACATCCCGGTATAGGACAGACTCCTACAGGGTGTGGCGAACTCTGCCTTACGCTAGATAGTGATTTTCTCAACCTACGATGATCCCCGGGAAGCCAGGCCCTAACCTTTAATACTTTCAACTAACAATTAACCCTTCCCATATCCTAACCTACTCGCCAACCCGTTAGGCAAGCGTGGCGTTTTAATGCCAACCCCATGGAACAAAACTACCCCAGACGGGTAGAGCACGATGCTCACAATCCCTCACTGAAACATCAGTCTGCCTCAAGGATTCTGGGAGAGGCAAAAGTTCGATACGAAAGGAAAAAGAAGACCTTACTGGTTGCCACATACAACATCCGAACTATGCGACTAGAAGAATATCTGAAGGCCCTAGAAACAGAGCTTGAAAACATTAGATGGGACATCATAGGACTATGCGAGACAAGAATGCCGTGGGAGCTTTTCCAAAGGAACTTCACCGACCACCATCATTTGGGGGAAATAGCCTTTCTCGTCCACCATAGACTCAAACACCAAATCACCAGCAGCAGAGCTGTATCAGATCGAGTTAATTACATCGAGCTAAAGCTAAATGCAAGACACAGCGTAAAGATCACCCAAATATATGCACCGACAGCAACCTCCACAGAGGATGAAACAGAACAGTTCTACGAAGATGTCTCGACCGCTAAGAGCCTGGGACGAGCAAAACGCACGGTGATAATAAGCGACTTCAACGCTAAGATTGGAGAGAAAAAAGTGGGAGACCCGGACATAATTGGTTCATACAGCCTGGGCACGAGAAACGATAGGGGATGGTTACTATTAGAATTCATGCACAAGGAGAGGATGTTCTACATGAACACATTCTTTAAAAAGTCCAAGCAACGAAAGTGGACGTGAAAAAGCCCGAATAGACAGGTAAAGAACGAGATTGACTATATCCTAACCACAGCGAAACAACACTGCGCGGATGTATCTGTTCTAAATCGTTTTATTACAGGGAGTGACCTGCTCTCTCTAGCTTGTGAGAGCGAAAATCTGCATAAATACTCGGCTCGAAAGAAAAAAGATGATCCATAAAAAATCATCAGCGATCATCCTTGAACTCCAACACGAGAGAGATAAATATCACTCCTGCATAGAACCTGTAGAGACGCTGAAAGATCTAGATCTAGGCCTTAACATCCTATCCGAGAAAATAACAAAGAGCATCCAAACCTCATCCAGGCCATCAAAGCTTAGTGCAACCACATAAATCTGCAATTGACTCGAAGAGAGATGGATAGAGATTCGCCAGATTACCGAGTCATTGACAAACAAGTAAAGAGAGAGATAAGAAGTGATCTAAGAAACCACAACACCCATCTCATACAGCAACCTATTGAAGACAACCTTAACATGAAGAAATGATGGAATATGACAAGAGGAAAACAGACCATACGAAAAATGTGAAATGAACAGGGACCAGTAGCGTATGAGAAGCAGGAGATCGTGACTACCATCCAAAACTTCTACCGAAAGCTCTACGGACAGGAAATGCCAGAAGCAGGTTACCAGAGAGATAGCAGAGCACAAATTCGTGGGATCGGAGGAAATACCGGAGATCGATACATCCGAACTAGAAGAGGCACTGAAAGAAGGAGGAGCAACACTGAAAAGGCAATCCTTATTCTGCTCAATAAGTGTCTCGAGGAGGGCCGCATCCCAGAAGCATGGAGAAACACCGAGGTCAGAACCCTATTTAGGAAAGGAGGCCCATCAGCCTCCTATCTAACTTGTTAGCAAGATCCTGACCAGACGTCTGAGTCAAAAACTAGACTTCTATCAACCCATAGAACAAACGGGATTCAGAAAAGGCTATAGCAACACCGACCATATCCAGACTGTGCGGACACTGATGGAGAAATGTAGGGAACACAATGTCCCTCTTCATCTGGGGTTCGTCGACAATCAAAAGGCATTTGACTCGATAGAAGAATGGGCACTACTAAATGAATTTGATAAGGCTAGGGTCGACTCCCGATACTCCACTCTTATCAAGAACTGTTACGAGAATGCCACTTTTCACGTGAAGATAACGGAAGACCTCAACACAGAAAAATTCCCATAAACAGAGGAGTTAGACAAGGAGACTCAATATCCCCAAAACTTTTCACCTTGGCTTTGGAGGGAGTCTTCAAGATCTTGGATTGGGAGTCAAAAGGCACTAACATTGACGGGAGGTACTTGAGCTATCTACGTTTAGCAGACGACATTATCCTGTTTAGCAATGATCATGAGGAGCTGACCAACATGTTAAAGGAGCTAAAAGAAGCATCACAAGCAGTGGTGCTTCAGATGAACTTAGGTAAGACCAATATCATGAGTCCTTATAACACCCAGGTCACAATAGATAACATCAATATTGAAATAGTGGATGAATACGTGTACCTAGGCCATAAAATAAAGTTAAGGAGTGAAAACCAAACGATGAAGATTGCAAGAAGCGTGCGCTTCACCTGGGCAAAGTATGGTAACCTCTCTCACATTCTAAGAAATACTAAACTCCAGTTAATCGTTTGAGAGCTGCATCCTATCGGTCATGACATATGGCCTTGAGACTATGACCTTCACACAAACAAGTGCCAACCGCCTGAGAGTGTGTCAGAGGGCCATCGAACGTTCAATGCTGGGTATTAGCCTTAGGGATAGAATAAGGAGTGATGACATTAGGAAAAGGACAGGAGACACAGACGTCATGGAAACGGTAGCAAGGAATAAATGGAGATGGGCTGGGCATGTGGCGAGAGACAGTGTCAAGTGAACCATCCTCCAATGGCGACCTAGGGAAACAAAAAGAAGTGTTGGGCGACTCCAGACGAGGTGGAGGGACGACATCCAGAGACACGCGGGGAAAAACTGGATCCAAACCGCCCAAGATCGACACCAATGGAGAAAATTGGAAGAGGCTTACGTTCAGGAGTGAACGGAAATAGGCTGACTTGGTTGATTGATTGATTGACTGGATAGGGGTGGTCAATTATATCTAGTGCTAGAAGGACAGCACAGGACTGTCTGGTATTTGATGGTGTCCTCTAAGACTGAAAATCTGTGATAAACTGTGATCGATTAAATTAATCTAAATTTAATGATGAACTTCCAACCAAGGAAAATAGGAAGACTACAAACAATACAATAGTCTCATCGGTGCAACCGCCTACTATTGTTTAAATAAAACAATAAAATAGTAAAATATGAATACGTATTACTAGATTTAGCCGAAATTTATTTGGAGAAGTTATTAATATACAATGTAATGTGGTTAATATATAATGAAGAAATAATAGAGAACGATAAATATAATTTATATAGAATAATGAATAAAAACGTTAATAGTAGAGTAACAGTCAAGTATGTTGCCATTTTCGGACCATTACATTGTAATTTTTGAGGAAATTTCATTGGCTCAACTTTTCAGAGGAATTTCGAAAATAACCTAAAACTTAAGTCTTAATGTTTCAATTTACGCTCCATCTGTATCACCTTCAAATAATTTTTCACATGCGGATAGCGAAAGCGAGATTCGGAAGCGTTAATTAAAACAAATTGCCGTGTAAACATTATCAAATAAGCAATACACTTAAACGACTCGCATAAAATAGGATGATAATTTATTTGAAATTTATTTACAGAACGCTTCGCACTTTATTTTGCCGTAGAAAAACTGGTGTAAGTTGGCGGATATAATAAATCGAATGGCCTGTTTGATATACAAAATGGCCTTAAAGTGATTCGCAATTCGCACGGATATACTTTACATCGGTTTTAAATAAAGTAGTAAGTAATTTAAAACGACATATCTAAGCGCAAATGCACATTCGCCTCTGGCTATGTACTTGATCAGGAATAGATAAATAAATTTATATAATGGTTTCTTGTCTGCCCTCTGCATTGAATATATATTTAAATTATTAAATGAATTTATTGCAACGACTTTAATAATACATTTATCGAAAGTGACAATAATTTATAAGCAGTTTTTTAGGCATAATATATTCTAGTCTTTTATTCATGGCCTGTGATTTAGAAGTGTCCGATATCAAAGGAATATTATGCACTTTTTTATTATCGGCTCGATGATCACGAATTCTGCATACTTATTGTCCGCAATGATAAATTGTCCTATTATTTTGTATAATAGTCCTCCTACGCTAAGAAAATGCATAAAAGTCGTCAAGACCGCTACTCTAGTATTTGAAATGAAAAATTTGCTCTATCTGCACCTCTATTATATCAAACAGCACTTTATGCTAATTTGATAGTCACTGCAATTGTTCGAAAAATACTGGTATATTTTATGTTGCAAGCAGGAAAATTATATTTTAAATTATCATTCTCCCTCTTAAACCACTTCAATTTATGCTTTCTCCTTGCAAATTTCCTGCCGTTGTTCCCAACACCTAAACTACTGAACAATTCAAGTGGACCAACTTTAAAATCAAATATTTTGCAAAAAGAGGTCTGTCTTTAACCAAATATTCACTACAGTACTGGGTTTCCACGAAATGAAATTAAAACTAAAAAGTTTTAGATTACAAAATGGCATTTTAAGTCTCTCGTTTATCAAGAACAACTATATTCTCAAATTTTTGATGGCTCCTTTCGTTTATGAAGTTTCGATTTTTTTTTAAATCTTTTGAATTATTATGTTTTCTCCCCCTTGCGCTAAAGAGGACAATTATTTATCGAATTCTACGTGCACTAGTGCATTAACCACTCTTTCTCATACGATTTCGGAAATTATAAACTTTAAACGTGGTTATTACAAATTGGCATGCGCAGTTGGGGTTACTTATAACTCCCTGCGGCACTGTCAGATAAAACCCATCAAAAAATCAATAAAAAATTGAAATTATCGTTGAAAAATTTTAATTGCCTAAACATAAAATCATTAGTGTAGGTATTAAAGATTAATTAACATTTTCGTGGCGCCATTTTCATAAATCATTATTAGAAAAATTTTATAGGCTTTCGTGCCTGGTCGTCGTTCAAAAACATAATATAGTCGGCCACAAAATTGACGTACCTACCTAATATTATTTTATTCGCGCATGTGTCTATTAAAACGAAAGCAATTGTATTTTTATATATATTATATTTATTTCTAATTACCTTACAGGACTTATCAAATAGGTACATATTCTTTATTTCGATTGCCAGGCCATTTGCTTTACAAATTTTAACACCTTTATTGACAAGTTATTGTCCCGATTTTACAATAATCTTTGTGTACACAACATAAAAGCTCTTTTGTAATGAATGGACGGCACTCATATTTATCAATGAACACGTAATCGTGTTGTTCCGATAGTTGCGCTCAATTGAAAATCCGGCGTTTTTTATTCACGTGTGCAGGATTGTCCATTTAATGTGTATTTTTTTGATACTCCGTTGAAAGATTCTTGGATATTGTCAACTGGATTTCCTCATGTTGAAAACGCACGTCAATAGAAAGTTCGAACATGAACTTTAGAGTTATTAAGCTCGGGTGCAAATTATATACACATTATTTTAAGTTTTCTCCGAGTTTCCCTCCACGACTCCAACGCAACGGGTCCAAAAAGAAACTGTTTTCTTGATTCTTTCCGGAAGGGCTTCAAAAAATGCCAAATATGGGAAAAGTTACCGGAGTTGCTCTCTAGAACACCACTGGAGTAACTAAGTAAATTATATCCAATTAGGTTAGAAGCACTATTTAGCTTGACAACAGAGCATTTGGGCTTGCTTCTAAAAAAACGCTGTTTCTTTATTTGCAACTCATGTATCGATACCCTGATCATTATCAGATGAAGTAACTGAAAACACACTCAAGGATGTTATAATCACCTACGAAATTCTGGTCCTATAAAATACAGTAAGATTTACTAACACAAAAAAAAGAAACCTGATATATCATTAACGCATAAAGAGGCAGTTTGTTTAAAAAAGACGCTTCTTTTTTGCATTTTATAGACAGTAAGATGTTCAAAATTAAATCGTCTTTTAATTGCAGCATGTTGCCCCTAAAAGTTTTTTGATGTTGTTTCTAAGAATCGCCATTAAGCAAATATTTTCCGACATTGTCTCGAGCAATCTTTGCAACTGCCATCGTTTTTAATATTTTCTCATGTTTTTTCGACGTTTCCTGATGTTGTTCTGAGTTTTCTCTTACAACTTGATAACATCAATTGAAGACATCTAGATTGCCCTGTAAAATTATACGTTAGGTCGAGACTTCTATCTATCTTTTTTTATACGTTTTCTGATGATGTTTTCTGACTGTTTTAAGACTTCTTTCTACGCTTCTCTTATATTAATGACATTGTTTTGAAACATCTTATAATGTTTCGAGGAATTTATATTGCTAATACATATATATTTTCGGACGAAACAAATATTTCCCTAAAAGTTCTTTCTTGTGGCATCAAGGCATTCACTTTGCTCTTATAAATTATTTATTTATTTATTCCTTCAATCCATTAGGTACAATGCAACACATACGGGTGCGTCACTTACATAGGTAAAAAAACAATAACAAAATAAAAGACAACAAAACTGTCATAACAAAGAAAACAAAGACAAGCAAGGAAATGATTTTTTGTTTCATCGAACGCTGTTCCAAGACCACTGCATTTACTTTCCCTTATGTTTTTTGTCCTTGTGTCCGGGGATCTGCTTTTTTTACAAATATTTTAATGTTTCTCGACATTCACTTTCCCCTGACATACTTTCTTTTATAAATTTACTGATGTTGTTTTGAGACATCTACTTTCCTTTTATAAATTTACTGACATTTCTGGACACTTACTTTTAAGGCATT
>MU183580.1:131136-149704 GCA_016904865.1 Pissodes strobi
AATTAACAACCTTCGTAATTATTTATTTTTATTATACATAAAATAGATGAGAATGCATTTTAAGTAAGACTTATTGGAAAAGTGCACGATTTTTTCGAGTATCCATAGATTAGATGATAAGTTATTCATTTTCCAGATGCAAATACGGACGGATATATTTAAGCGTACGTTAATGCTAAACTACATATTTTTAAGTTAATTTCAGTGAAAACAGTTAGATTCGCTGTACAATTATATTTTATTGCAACAAAAAGAAACAAGAGCATATATTAAGTGTACCTTAATGCAAAAGTGCATATTTTTTGAGTTAATTTCAGTGAAAAATAGTTAGATTCGCAGCATAATTGTATTTTTCTGATAATAAACAACAAAAATATATTTTTGATTTTCGCGGTAATTATACTTTCACCCCCACCCCCTTAGATACCCAAAAATTTTCGAAAAAATTGAAAAAAACCTAAAAAATTGTTCGGAAAGTTTTTAAAAATGTTATAAAACGAAATAAGAAAAACAAAATAATAAAAAAAAAGTTAGAGTGACGCGGTTTTCGGCGAAAAAAAGGCGAAGGAGATGCGCGACAAGCTCGAGGATAGCAAAAATGAAAAAAAAATAAATGCTTTATGAAAAAAATGTTGAAAAGAGAACAAAAAAAAGTTAAAAAAAAGTATCGAAACCGGAGGCAAAGATACAAAAAAGAAACAATAATATATTTTAAGTTTACCTTAATGCAAAGGTGCATTTTTACCTAATATCAAGTACAAAACCATTACATTAGCTCAATAATTACTTATTCATATTATACATAAAAGAAACAAGAATATATTTTAAGTGTGACTTAGTAAAAAGTTGTATGATTTTTGCTAGTATTCATAGATTAATGAGCAATTTTTTTCCAGATACAAATACAGACGACGATTTATTTAACGTGCCTTAATGCAAGAGTGCATATTTTTTCAAGTTAATTTCAATGAATGATGCAAAAAAGCATTTTTTAGCTAAAATTAAATAAATATCATTAAATTAGCTCAGTAACTATTTTTTTATTATACATAAAAGGTAGGTACAAGAATACATTTTAAGTGTGACTTAATAAAAAAATTGCATGATATTTGCGAGTTATTTATTTTTCAGATACAAATCGGGTTGAGAATATATTTAAGTGTGCCTTAATGCAAAAGTGCATATTTTTTCAAATAAATTTCAGTGAAAAATAGTTAGATTAACTGCACAATTGTATTTTTCTGATACAAAAAAGAAACAAGAATATATTTTAAGTGTACCTTAATGCAAAAGTGCATTTTTACCTAATATCAATTAAAAAACCATTACATTAGCTCAGTAATTATTTATTTCTATTATACATAAAAGAAACAAGAATATATTTTAATAGAGAATATATTTAAGTATGTTTTAATGCAAAAGTTAATTTCAGTCAAACATAGTCAGATTAGCTGCACAATTATATTTTGCTCATACGAAAAAGAATCAAGAATATATTTTAAGTGTACCTTAATGCAAAAGTGCATTTTTAGCAAATATCGAGTACAATAATAGCACTACATTAGCTCAGTAATTATTAATTTCTATTATATATAAAAAACAAGAATATATTTTAAGTGTGACTTAGTGAAAAATTGTATGATTTTCGCGGGAATTATACCCTTCCCCCCACCCTCGGATACTCAAAAATTTTCGTAAAAATGGGAAAAAATTTGAAAACCTAAAAAATTGTTCGGAAAGTTAATAAAAGTATTATCAAACGAAGTAAGAAAAAAAACTAAAAGCGGTTTTCATTGAAAAAAAAGGGGAAGGAGTTGCGCGACGAGGTCGGGGATGGCGAAAATGACAAGAAACAAAAATGCTTTATGAGAAAAAAAAATTGAAAAAACGCAAAAAAAAAGTGTCGAAACCGGGGGCAAAAGTTGAGGAAAAAAAATAAAGTTTCACTTCAGTTGTGTGCTTATAAAAGTGAGACATATATTCTTTTTTTATTTTTATTATACATAATAGAAGCAACAAAAATACAATTTAAGTGTGACTTAATGAAAAATTGTATGGTTTTTGCGAGTTATTTACTTTTCAGATAAAATAAATTAAACATTTAAGTGGAACTTAATGCAAAAGTACGTGTTTTTTCAAGTTAATTTCAATAAAAAGTAGTTAGAATAACTGTACAATTATTTTCTGATGCAAAAAAGAAACGAGACTGCATTTTTAGTGTAGATACCTTAATGTAAAAGAGCATTTTTAGCTAATATCAACTAAAAACTATTAATTTAAGCTCAGTAAATATTTATTTTTATTATACATAAAAGAGACAAGAATAAATTTTAAGTGTGACTTAGTGAAAAATTGTATTATTTTTGCGAGTATTCATAGATTAGCTGAGCACTTATTTATTTTTCAGGTACAAATACAAATGGGAATATTTTTAAGCGTACCTTAATGCAAAAGCGCATGTTTTTTTAAGTAAATTTCAAATTAGATTAACTGCATATTTACATTTTTCTGATACAAAAAAAATAGCGAGATTGCATATTAGGATATACCTTAATGCAAAAGAGCATTGTTTGGCTAAAATCAACTAAAAACCATTAAATTAGCTAAGTAATTTTTTTTTTCATTATACATAATAGAAACAAGAATACATTTTAAGTGTGGCTTAATGAAACATTGTGTGATTTTTGTGAATTATTTATTTGTCAGATACAAATAGGGACGAGAATACATTTAAGTGTAACTTAATGAAAAAGTGCATGTTTTTCAAGTTAATTTCAGTGAAAATGGTTAGATTAACTGCACAATCGTATTTTTCCGATACAAATTAAGTGTGGCTTAATGCAAAAGTGCGTGATTTTTCCAAGTATTCATAATTAAGCTGAGCAGTTATTTATTTTCCAGATGCAAATAGAGACGAGATTATATTTAAGTTTTAATGCAGAAGTGCTGTTTTTTTCGCGTTAGAGGGTTAGATTAACTGGGCATCTATATATTTCTGATACAAGAACACATTTTAAGTGCGCCTTAATGCAAACCTACAGTGTTTTACTAATATCAATTAATACCATTAGATTAGTTGTATAATTATTTATTTTTATTATATCTACGTAAAAGAGACCAAATTGCATTTTAAGTATGACTTACTGCAAATACGTAAAAAATACACTTTTGCATTAAGGCCCACTTTTTTATCATAAAAATAATTATTTACCCTTCTAGTCCAGTGGTGTTTTTGAAACTGAAACTATCTCAGATAAATAAAAATAAAAATTTTGAATTTGCCGCGTTAAATATCATTTTATATAGGATCAGTAGATGGCGTCATTTTGTAATCGATATTTACGGTATCGATACTTTGTGAGCGGTACCAAGTGGAATCGATATAAATTTATTCGATTAGGATTGATGTTTTAGGGTTGTATCGCGACATCCCTAACTGTAATTGGAACTGGATTGGTAAATACAAGCGTTATCTCATTTAAAATAACGCATTTACTGATTGGAAGAAATATTTGCATTTAATAGCAAAGTATATTTTACTTGCGCCGCAAAACCTACAGATGGCGTCATGCGTTACATGTCGCTCATACTCGGACGCGGCAAGCATATTAGTTTTATCTATTGCAGTGTTGCCATCTTAAGCATAGGGATATATTGTGATTGTGTCGTGAATCGAGGGGTGCCCGATGAAAGAGGTTTTTATTATAATTGAATGTGTCTTTTTAATTTTTTATATAATCGTTCCACAACTTTAACTTCTTGAATAGATGCAAAGCGTATATCTATAGAACAGATTCGTACTAGCGTTCATCGTATTTAGTTTAGTTGAATTAGTACCACAACACGAGATATCGAATTATGCGATAAAAAGAGATAATGGCACATAATAACCAAACATCAACATATTAAAAAAAAACAGAGATATTCCTTGATATGGCAACCTCGACTGTTAAATTTCACATACATGTCATGCACCCATTCTCTAATAACACCAAAGTATCGAATAATCCGATATAAAAAGAGATAATGGCACGTAATCGGCAAGAACCAGTTACCGGCTTGTCCATCACTTGGCAAATTTTAAAAACGCGAAGATTACTTCTTTTGCGTGTTTGCTTATCAATTATTAAGCCTGACAGAGCCTTTAATACAAAAAGCGGTAAATTTATAAACGATCTGCTGCCGAGAGTGTCTCTTTCGTGTCAAACGAGAGAGCGAACGCGCACCACTTCAGGCGAAATACCACGGTTTCGACGATTTGCTGCCTCTGCTAATGACCATCTTGAATATATTTAAAGTGGATCGTTTTCAGTGGTAAGGTCTAAAAATTGCGCGAATTTAGGACGTATAAGCCAAACGCAAATACGCTACTTAGGCAAAACCTATAGGCAAAACCAGTGAACCAACCACCTTGCTAATTATTACTGTATTAGCCCGTAGTTATTCACACCCTTATGTGTTGAGCTGTCCACTTTTTATCCCGATTCGACCATCTTCCAGGTGTAAAATAACACTGTTCGTTTGCCCAGGTCATTTTTTTTACGATTTATTTACCGTGTCGTCACCACAATAAGCACTTAACCTGCGGTCACTGCCGCGCTATCTGACCGATAAAAAGAACTAACCCAAAAATAAAATGGACAAACCTATTCGACAGGGTCTCTAAATGGGCTTTAATTGACGCCCTGCAACCATAGGCGTAGGGACGTGGTTAATCGTAATTAATCTCCTGGTAACTTTAGCAAGAACATAACTAGTACAGAAAATTAATCTTCTGGTAATGTTACTAGGCGATTAATAAATCATGATTAAGCCTTAGAACCGATATATCCGTTTCTTGGTAACTTTACCAAGGAAATAAATACCATGGATACTATTGCTGGAACAATTGTTTCTATGACAATATTTTTTATTGGAATAAAATAAACAAATTAAAAATGTTAAATCTTATTGCAGCTATACAGGGCGTGTCATGAGAATGCACTTAATAATTTACTTTTTTGCCTAAATATATAGGAGAAGCATCTGCAATCCATCATGTCGAGGCTTGCCTTGTTTGGTAACCCTGTATAGTATCTTTGTATGAGTTTTACCGTTTCATTCTTATGCTCGTCTTTATTTAATTCAAATTTTACGTTTCCATCTTTTCTATAATTTTTTGCCTCCCTTTATCTTTTTTTCTGATAATTTTGATAATATACGTGTTTTCAATCTTTTTCATTCTTCTATTAGTTTTCTTCCATTTTTCATAAGCTCTTTTCAATGTAAGTTTCTTCATTTTTGACACTGTGTCTTTAATTTCTTTTTTGAGTCAGCCGTCTAAGAAGAATATTAAAAAAAAATTATTTGACCACGATTTTTATCTCCAATTTCTCTGATTTTAGTGTCTTAGATTTTTTTGCCTGTCTTTCCTTATTAATTTTTTCTGATAGTTTTCTTAATATACGTGTATTTAATAGACATTCTTTTTCCCTCTTGTTTCAATTTTCTTCCATTTTCCATATATTCATTTGCTTTTACCTTAATTTGTGTGTTTCTATCTTTTCGTTTTTTGTCTTCTTTTTCTGATTTTTGATAAAATGTCATTCGTTTTTTGATTCACCGTTTAAAATTAATGTCGGAAATTTTGATTTCAGACATTTCATGTTCATTTTTCTAATTTCCCTGATTTTAGAGTCGTAGCTTTTTAGTATGTCTCAGTTTATTTCTTTTTCTGCTAATTTTGTTGAAATACCTACTCCATCTTCTACAAGTTTTTTTTTTCATTTTTCATAAATTTCTATGCGTTTCACTTAAATGTGTGTTTCTTTCTTTTCGCCTTTCTCTGCCATTTATTTTTTTATCTTAAATAATATTCTGGACAGTGTCATTCCTTTTTTTTTCATTCACCCGTATGAAATTCTCATCGGAAATTTAAATTCCAAACCTTTTTTTTTCTCTCTAATTTCTCCGACTTGGAGTCTTTGATTTTTTCGTATGCCCTTCTTTATTTTTTTTTTTTTGATAGTTTTGTTAATATCTGTGTATTTAATAGACATCCTTTTTCCCTCTTATTTAAATTTTCTTCCATTTTCCATATACTCCTCTGTTTTTGTTTTAAATTTGTGTGTTTTTTCTTTTCATTTTTTTTGCGATTTTTTTTGCTGTTTTTAACAGTATTTTTGACTTCACAATGTCATTCATTTTTTGTCGTTTTCGTCTGAATGTAGAAAATTTTGATTCCAATCATTTCGCGTTCATTTTTCTAATTTCCCTGATTTTGGAGTCGTAGTTTTTAGTATGCCTCCCTTTATCTTTTTCTTCTGCTAATTTTGTTGACATCCCTTTCCCCTCTTCTACCAGTTCCTTTTTCATTTTTCATAAATTTCTGTGCGTTTCCCTTAAATGTGTGTTTCTTCTTTTCGTCTTTCTCTACCATTTATTTTGTTGTCTTAAATAATATTCTTGACAGTATCATTCCTTTGTTTTCATTCAGCCGTATAAAATCACGTCAGAAATTTAAATTCAAAACATTCCACGTTTTTTTCTCTCTAATTTCTCGGATTTGGTTGTCTTTGATTTTTCGTATGCCCCCGATAGTTTTTTTGCTGTTTTAAACAATATTTTTGACAATATGTCATTCGTTTTTTGATTCAGCCTCTTAAATGAATGTCGAAAATTTGGATTTCAGACATTTCACGTTCAGTTTTCTAATTTCCCTGATTTTGGAGTCGTAGCGTATGCCTCCCCTTGTCTTTTTTTTCTGCTAATTTTGTTGACATCCCTTTTCCCTCTTCTATCAGTTTTTTCTTTCATTTTTCATAAATTCCTGTGCGTTTCACTTAAATGTGTGTTTCTTTCTTTTCGTCTTTCTCTACGATTTATTTTGTTGTTTTAAACAATATTCTTGACAGTGCCACCTAGGAAATTTAATTCCAAACATTTCACGTTTCTTTCTCTTTAATTTCTTCGATTTTGATATATTTGATTTTTCGTATGCCGCCTTTGGTCTTTGTTTCTAATAGTTTTATTAATATTCGTGTATCCTTTTTACTTCTTTTATTAGTTTTCTTCGATATTTTATAAACTCCTTTGCGTTTTCTTTAAATGTGTGTCTCTTTCTTTTAATTTTTTACAATGTATTTTGCATCGGCAATTTTAATTCCAAACATTCCACGTTTCTTTCTCTTTAATTTCTTTGATTTTAATATATTTGATTTTTCGTATGCGTCCTTTGGTCTTTGTTTCTAATAATTTTATTAATATTCGTGTATCCTTTTTACTTCTTTTATTAGTTTTCTTCGATATTTTATAAACTCCTTTGCGTTTTCTTTAAATGTGTGTCTCTTTCTTTTCATTTTTTTACAATGGAAATTTTAATTCCAAACATTCCACGTTTCTTTCTTTTTAATTTCTTTGATTTTTATATATTTGATTTTTCGTGTGCCTCTTTTGGTATTTGTCTCTAATAGTTTTATTAATATTCCTGTATCCTTTTTCCTTTTTTATTAGTTTTCTTCGATTTTTCATATACACCTTTGTGTTTTCTTTAAATGTGTGTCTCTTTCTTTTCATTTTTTACAATGTATTTTGCGTCGGAAATTTTAATTCCTAACATTCCACGTTTCTTCCTCTTTAATTTCTTTGATTTTAATATATTTGATTTTTCGTATGCGTCCTTTGGTCTGTGTTTCTAATAGTTTTATTAACATTCGTGTATCCTTTTTACTTTTTTATTAGTTTTCTTCGATTTTTCATAAACTCCTTTGCGTTTTCTTTAAATGTGTGTCACTTTCTTTTCATTTTTTACAATTTATTTTGCGTCGGAAATTTTAATTCCAAACATTCCACGTTTCATTCTCTTTAATTTCTTCAGTTTTGATATATTTGATTTTTCGAATGCCTCCTTTGGTCTTTGTTACTAATAGTTTTATTAATAATTGTGTATAATTTTTCCTTCTTTTATTAGTTTTCTTCGATTTTTCATAAACTCCTTTACGTTTTCCTTAAATGTGTCTCTTTCTTTTCATTTTTTTACAATGTATTTTGCGTCAGAAATTCTAATTCCAAACATTTCACGTTTTTTTCTCTCTAAGTTCTCCGATTTTGGTGTTTTTAATTTTTCGTATGCCTCCTTTTATCTTTGTTTCTAATAGTTTTATTAATATTCGTGTATCCTTTTTCCATCTCTTACTAGTTTTCCTCAATTTTTCATAAAATCCTTTGCGTTTTTCTTAAATATGTGTTTCTTTCTTTTGCAATATATTTTGCTATTTTAAACAATGTTTCTAACAGTATGTCATGTTTTCAGATATTTCACGTTTCTTTTTTCTGTAATATCTGCTACATTTTTCGTATGCCTCTCTTTATCTTTTTTCCTGTAGTTTTGTTAATATCCGTGTATTCAGAAGACATCCCTTTTCTCTTCTATCAGTTCTCTATCATTTTCCATAAACTCCTGTGTATTTTCTTTAAATGTGTGTTTCTTTTCGTCTTTCTCTACGACTTATTTTGTTGTTTTAAGCAATAATTTTTGGCAGTGTGTCAACCATTTTTTTTTGATTCAGTCATTTATAATAAACGTTGGATATTCTAATTTCAAATATTACACATTTCCTTCTCTATAATTTCTCCAATTTTGGTATTTTTGATTTTTCGTATGTCTCTTTTTATCTTTTCCTCTGATAGTTTTATTAATATTCGTGTATTTTTTTTCTCCTCTATTAGATTTTCCATTTTTCAAACTTCTCTGCGTTTTCTTTAAATATGTGTTTCTTTCTTTCCGTATTTTTCTGTGATATATTTTGCTGTTTTTTGACAATGTGTCACTCATTTTTTGATTCAGCCGTTTAAAGTGAATGTCGGAAATTTCAGGCATATTACATTTTTTTATCTAGTTTCACTTAGATTTTTCGTATACCTCTCTTTATTTTTTATTATAATTTTGTTAATATCCGTGTTTTCAATAGACATCCTTTCTCCCTCTTCTATCCGCTTTCCTTCATTTTCCATGAACTCCTCTGCATTTCCTTAAATGTGCGTTTCCTTCTTTTCGTCATTTTCTGTGATTTATTTTGCTATTTTAAACAATATTTTTGATAGCATGTCATTCGCTTTTTGATTCAGCCGTTTAAAGTGAATGTCGGAAATTCTGACTTCAGACATTTCACGTTTTTTTTTTCTCTCTACTTTCACTTAGATTTTTATATGCTTCTCTTTATTTTTTGTCTTATGTTTTGTTAATATCTGTATTTTCAATAGACATTCTTTTTCCCTCTTCAATCAGCTTTCTTCACTTTTCCTATGAGCTCCTCTGCGTTTTTTTTAAATGTGTGTTTCTTTCTCTTCCTCTTTTTCTGTGATTTTTTGGATTCGGTTGTTAAAATGAAATCAACATTTTCGACATTTCATGTTTTTCTCTCAAAATACTTTTGATAGTGTGTCATTCGCTTTTTAATTCAAATTTCTACAATTTTGATTTCAGACATTTCACGTTTCTTTTTTCTGTAATTTTGGTTAAATTTTCGTATGCTTCTCTTTATCTTTTTGCTTATAGTTTTGTTAATATCCGTGTTTTCAATAAATATTCTTTTTCCGTCTTTTATCAGTTTTCTTTCATTTTCGATTAAACTTAAATGAGTGTTTCTTTCGTTTCCTCCTTTTCTGCGATATATTTTATTGTTTTAAATAATACGCTTCTAATTAAAAAAAAAAACAATAGCACCTTCTACAGATAATTGTTTACATAAATGTATCGATAATTATCTTGCCTCCACACCAATGGCCGAACGAACTCGTTATCTGAAACTGAGAGAAAAGGTGGTAAAGTGGTGAAGACTTATTAGTTGCTAAACGTATCGGGTGTCTTGCGTCTCTAGCACACCCTCAGTAATGGGCTCAGATAGATAGGTTTACGAGGCACTTAATCACTAACCTGTATTCTTGGAAGCCTTTTCTTAAAACGATGTGATATTCTAAGTGTACAACTTTGAATTTCGAATCAACATTCTTGGCATTAACTTCTGAAGTTCCGAGGATTATCATGTAGAGATTGGGTTATTATTATCTCTATATTCTATAGGAAGATTCAATATCGATCATCAAAGAAAACCGCTTTGTCCTATTCACCTCATGAAAAAACTCGGTATGATCCTGAAGTTTCCTTATTTACCACAAATGTCCTCGTGTGCCTTCAAGCATATGACTTAGTGGTTGATGACTTTAGTTCAGCATTGTGTTTAATAGATATTTCATTCAAGTTTAGACTGGACTGATAAAATCGGCGAAAATAAATCGGTAGATTTCAAATTATATTGTAACATTCCAGGCAACCTTATTAATACACTAATCTTAGGTCGATAAGTGTTCATATTCATGAAGTTTACACTTTCACCATAATAAATAGATACTTCGTTTTTAACTCTAGATTGCGCTAATTCATTATCTTCGATAACCAGTGTGAGCACATTCTAATCATACTCTTCTTCTTCAATGGAAAGACATGAATAAATTTAACCCAACCAACGGGAAGAACCACTGTCACCACCCCCATTACAAATATCTTCAAATATTGATGTTATTCTGGTATTGGCAACAACGCAAAATTTGGCAATTATTTCATAACGTTCAAAAGGCGCCACAAGTAATATTTCTGAAGACGTTTTAAACATTTAGCCTCATGCACTATATCAAATTTACCAATCAACGGAGAATGCTACTTCGTTTTCCAATGTCGCAACAATGTAACGAATGACACATTTAAGATCATCAGCCGACACAAATAAACTAGATTGCTTCTTTAGTCGATTGGTCGAGATTGTTTTTTTGATTTATCTGCCGCCATTCCTCCTTGGGCGAATTTAATTTGCTAACTGGATCGTTTTAAACTCAATGCCATTTATTTCTTTGACGACTTTAAAATTTTATCCCCCGGGCAAGCAATATAAAATGAAATTCATTTATGCATGTCAAGATATCAAGAATTTGGCATTTGTCATTTATCAGTCTGAATATGACATCTGTCATCTGTCATTCTAAATTATGACATCTGTCATTTTTCATTTGTAACGGTCAGAAAATGATAACATACTTGATTGTTAATTAAAGCTAAATTATTACATCTTGTGTTCTGCTATTTAAAGTTATGATTCATTTTCGTCCACGATTCTGTCAAGAAGAAATGAGAGCTGTTAAAATTGATTAAATTTCAAAATAAAGCATACATAAGAATGGTATTGAATGGTTGAAGGAGATCATGTGTCGATAGTTTGACTTTTCGCATCTGTCATTTATAACTCTGAATATAACATCTGTCATCTGTCACTGTATAATATGTCTTCTGTCACTTTAAATTTGTAACGGTCAGAAAATTATAACATACTTGATTGCTAGTTAAAGCTAAATTACATTTACTATACTTCTATTCAAATTTTAAATTCTTTTTCGTTCACGATTCCTTCGAGAACGATTTAATTTTTTGTTCTGAGTAAGTTTCAAAATAAGACATACACTATGAGTGGTGTTGTCACATACTGAATATAGTATATTAATATTTCTCCAATTAATTCCGAATAAAATTCAGCAACCCACATCTACATCTCGTTACAGCGATCTGGCCGTCTATTTTGACAATATCCTTTTATTTTATTGTCCCCTGGAAAGGGTGAAGGGTGTCACGCATGCGTTTTCCTGATCTTACAGTAAATGGTTGGTATTAAGTGGGTATCAGGAGCTTTAACAAGCAAAACAAGAGAGTAGACCGCAGTGAATCTTACCACAGCGATCAGGCGTCCCTGGAAACGTTGAGGGTGAAATCTCAATGACTAATTCTCTCAACACCGGACAACTAACATGATAACGATGACCACAAATAGGCTCTTGTCAGAGCCAGCTTTCGTGACAATCTTGATTAACATCGAAGGCTTATCTAGCCAAATAGAGGTCCTACTGTCAGACATGTGCAGAACAACCAAATGCGATATGCTCGTAATTCAAGAAACTCACAGGGGCAGGACTAGTCGTAGACCCCAAGATACAAGGAATGCAGCTGATGGTGAAAAGACCGCACGACCAATACGGCAGCGCCAACTTCACCAGCCCATGAGAAGACATCAAATCTGTGGGGCTTTCAGAAAACAACGACATCGAGATTCTGACTGTAACAACAACTCACCTAAGCATCAAATCTGTCTACAAGCCTGCTAATGTCAAATATGAGTTCCAAGATCCTCCTAACTTCAACAACCAGCACGTCAATATTGTTATGGGAGATTTCAACTGCCATAACACAATGTGAGGCTGCAACACAACTCCACCGACCAAAATGGAGAGGGGCTGGAGCAAAATAAAGACCTCGTCCTCATACATAATCCCAAGCTCCCGGCGTCCTTCAACAGCTGACTATGGAGACGAAGTTACAATCCCGATAATATCTTTGTGTCAGTCAAAGTTGCTGGCCAGTGCAGAAAGGAGGTTGGCGGTTCCATTCCACGATCGCAACATCGATCGATCATATGTCGCGTTGAAGCCTTGGTGAAACCCGAGATGCGCCATTTTAATTTCAAAAAAGCTGATTGGCAGAAGTTCAAAGATCAACTTGATAGCAGCATAAAAACCTTGCCCCACACCCAGGCAATTACCAAACCCTCATCGACATGGTAAAGAAAACCTCCAGACAACATATCCCGAGAGGCTGCAGGACAACATGACAAGCCACTACTGATATTGAAAACATAGGCCCTGACAAAGGATTACAACCTCACCTCGATCATTGGGAGAATACTACAGAATCGACGCTTTTATTTATTTATTTATTTATTCATTCACAATTTGGTTATATACATAACATATGGTTCGTCATGGTAAAAAAAAATAAATAAAATTGGCCTGTCTTTCACTCATTCATCCTACTACACAGTCCTTCACCATTCATTCATCCGTCCATTCTTTACTAATTTATCTAAGGAAAATCTAAGTCAAAGAACTCCTGAAGGTTTAGTTAACAAAAGCTTTTTTAGATTAGACCTAAACAAATTCAGGTTGTTTATGTTCTTTATAAATGTCGGTAAATGGTTAAAAATCTTAAGCGGTATAATGATACTGCTACCTGCTGTAAGTCTGTGCGGAGGCAGCCTCAAGAAGTCACCATTCCTCAAAGGCCCACCACATCATCAGAGGTCTGAAACACCCATTTATTCTTCCTAGCATACAAGGCACACTGCAGTATGTACACTGAAACAACCGTTAGAAGTCCCAGCTCCCCAAACAGCTGGCGACACGAATGCCTACGACACTTGAACAGTAATTGATCTTATTTTTTTTGCAATACCAGTATGTCGCTCACCCGTACCGCATTGCCCGAAGCAACCACACCGTAAGCAAGAGCCGAGCCCACATATGCATGGTAGTACGAAATCATCTGAACCTTGTGTCTCAATTACCAAATCACATACCGACTCAGGGCAAGCTTCCTCAAGACTGCATCAATGTGAGGCCCCATGAGAGCTGTGAGTCAACAGTTATACCAAGAAATTTAGCAGTGTCATTCTGTGTTATCACGCCATCCTTAGTTCTGACATACAAGCAACATGTCTGTTTTTGACGTATTAAGAAGGAGCCTATTTACTGCACTGAAATGCTCCACCTGCCCAATACACTCGCGGGAACGGACACTCAGGGAGGGAATATCCCGAGCCAGAGTGATGGCTGTCATATCATCAATTTTACTGCCCTGCACAACAGCCCCAACATCGTTGATGAAAACAATGACCAATAGGGGCCCCAGAACACTGCCCTGTGGTACCCCAGCCGTCAACGCTCCCAATCCCGATGAGCAAGACCCCCCCCCCCCAGTATGCAGCACTACCGTCTGAAACTGATTGTCCATGTATGATGAGCTCCAGTCCCAAGGCCGACCCCTCACTCCATAAGCATACAGCTTCTCTCTCAAAATCCCGTGGTTCACCATTTCAAAAGCACGGCTGTAATCAAAAAATTTTCCTGCCACCCGTTCCCCGTCATCCAGAGACTTGATGATAAGATTAGCAGCCCTCAGGATGGCATCCTGAGTAGACAAACCCCCACGAAAACCAAACTGATCGCTCGCTAGAATCCTGTTCCTATTTAAGAATCGTAGAAGCCTGTCAAAAAAGACCTTTTCATAGATCTTAGAAAAAGCTGGAACAGAAATCGCCCTATAGTTTTCAATTTTTTTTTTTGGATCCAGCTACTTATGTATGGGCTTAACAAGCGATGTTTTCAGGCTACTCGGAAAAATTCCCTCTGCGAAAGACTCATTAACTAGAAATGACAGTAACAAGCGATGTTTTCAGGCTACTCGGAAAAATTCACTCTGCGAAAGACTCATTAACTAGAAATGACAGTATGGGCGCAATTTCATCAACAACTTTAACTAACAAAGAGCAAGGGACATTATCCGACCCTCTAGGATCCTTCTTTGAAACCTTCAAAATAATTTGCCTTATCTCCACTTGATCTGTAGGAACAAGAAACATTGAGAAATGATTTGATTGTAAGAAACGATTTAATTGTAAAGCGGGCCTAACATTGTCCTTGTACAAAAGAGCGTCAAGTTTGTCCTTAAAAATTACATCATCGCCAGATGGGCCCCTATATATACAATAAATTTTAATTTGCTTGTTCTGAAAACTAACCTCTGTGCAACACACCTCAAATGTGAATTGCAGGTCACTGCAATGTTGGTACGGGAAGAGCTGGCTGCCAGAAGGTAGCCAGTTACTTTAGTTACTCTGAGTTCATCTTCACCACACCAAGCCTCTGTTAGTGATATCACTTCAGGATAATTCAATGACTTAAGAGGAACTGACAACTATTCATCTGACTTGTTTCTTAAACTCCTAATATTAAAATTGCACAGTCTAAAATTTCGAGCACTGTCAGTACTTAGAGAGGATCCCCTGCTCTCATTGATTGTAGGGGCATCCTTCGTTTCACAAAAAACGAGAGACCAGCGTTCCACTTGGCCAAACCTCTCGCTTCCAAGCATCCCTGAAATTCTCTTGCCTAATGGTAACTTTCATAGAAACTTCGATGCATGCTCTGAACATTTTACATCTGGGAACTTATCACGAAGCATATTCTGCAGATCATCTGGTTTTGTTGATGGGTGTAGGCGTGTTACATGTAAAGACACATATTTAGGTACAGCCTGTACTGTGCATGGTTGTGCTATTTCCCCCAACCATAACATTGCGGTTTCGTTTTCTTCTCGGTTTTTGTAGTTGCCACACAAAGTCTTTACTTTCATCCACTGTTTGATCATCCGGTGTAGGAACGAGATTCTGTATTTCATTAAACTTTGACGCTGTTTGGGCTTGAAAAACTTGTTTACTTTTTGTTTTCGTATTTTGCTGGGATTTTAGGTTATTCTACTTTTCGGTAGTGTTCCTGCGTGTGTGTCTTGGCCATACATTGCGGTTTGTTCAACTTTTCTTTATTTATCAGTTGAATCAGGCCAATTTGGCGGTAGCTCCCACCATTGTCATTGGTCGTCGCCACGACACTTGCACTGTTTTGATTGGCTGGGACTTTGTTGATTTTATAACCACATTCCTCGTTGCTTTTCTTAATTTTCTTGATTTCTGCTTCTAAATAGACAATTTTTTCTTCCAGTAATGACTTGCTTTGGAACAGCACCTGCAGTTCCAAAAACAGAGTCGTAAGTAGGTTATTTGATGTCGATAGCTAAGACACAGCTCTGCGCATTCCACCTTAATAACAAGCAAGCCAAACGAGAACTAAATGTTAAGTGGAGGGATCAACAGCTCCAACACTGCGCGAATCCAAAATATCTTGGAGCCACCCTGGATCGTACCTTACCTTTGTTTACAGCAATGCCTCAACAACAAAGGCAAGGTAGCTGCAAGAAACAATATCCTTAGGAAACTGACAGGGAGATCCTGGGGGTCCCAACCTTCAACCCTACGAACATCAGCCCTAGGTATATGCTTCTCTGCGGCTGAATATGCATCACCTGTATGGGCCGCATCTGGCCATGCCAAACATGTGGTCCATGTGCTTAACCAGACAGTCCGTATTGTAACTGGATTTTTAAAACCAACGCCTATCAATTAGGTGTATACCTTTGCTGGTATTGCCCCGCCTCACATTAGGAGAGAAATAGCGGTAGCGGCTGAAAAAACATAACAAGAATCGGACCCCCGACACCCACTGTATGGACAGCGACTCAGATCCCGCCATAGTTTCCTAAGACGCGCGGCGGCGCGGAGGATCACATGAGAGGGAAAGGATCAGTAAGTGGAGAGCGGAAGCCCATACTGCTCTTATAGAGCCAACGGAGAGACTGGCGATTGGACATGACCTCTCATAAGTCTCATATGGCGAATGGAGGACCCTCCACCGTCTGTGATCTGGCGTCTCGAGATACCGAGCTAATATGGAGAAATGGGGCATGCTGAGGGATGGAGAGACCGCTCTATGTAGCTGTGGCGCAGTGTAGGACACACTGCACCTTCTGACCTGCCCAGAGATGAAGGATACATGCACACAGCAGGACTTAATTCTGGCAAACGACAAGGCGATAAACGACGTTAAACATTGGATGATCAAGGTCTGATCCGGACACGTAAAGTAAGTAAGTAAGGAGCTTGAACTCCAATTTTCTTTCGAGGATATGGTTATCAACAATAATAACTTCTTGAAATTTTTACTTAAATAGCCTGGTTTTTTATACACATAACTGGTATGGGTGTGATGAATCCTAATTCCAATGCATTTTATAACTATTTTCTGGAGCAACTAGAAATTTACTATTTCAGAATTTTTCTCCATTTAGCTTTCCTAGAAGAAACGAGCCTTTAAAGTGTAAGAGAGTGAACATAATAAGCATGAAAACAAACTATCTTACTTTATAATGGTTACTTAATTATGAAAGATAATTGTGGACATCTGCCATCATAAAGTGCCGTATTATTTCGGATTTAAATTAATTTTTCTATAATTCCGCATTCAATTTTATTAATTTCTTTGCGTGACTATCACATTTTGAGAATCGAATTTTCATCTGGACTTGACGTTTTGCCTTGCGCCTGTCGTAGAAAACGCATTTTAGCCACACTATTGTTCCACCAACTAGGAATGTGCGCTCCGAACCGCTGTATCATCGATCTATGATTTATTTTGGAAACCTTCGGCTGTAGATTAAATTAGCGATAACAAGTACGGTATAGGCTAGCCTGTCGGTGTCACACACAGTGTAATTAAGAGAGCCTTGGCATGTGTATGTAGCACGAAGCTCGTAGGGGATTAGCTAGTTTAAAATTTGGAAGAAAACTTCCAGTGGAGCTTACGCTTATGACCATACTACAACTAAATAATTATTTTTTTATTGTAAAAGTTCTGGAGTCTTGTATAGATCGAACCGGGAACCTCTGGTATGGTAGACGAATCTAATAACAAGAAGCCCATTGAAAAGCATACAAATAAACGTTTAATTTTCGTCCTAATAGTTAGTTGCATCGGCAAACATTTTACTGAATTACTGATGAAACATGAATGAATGCTTAACAAAGACGAAACTTAGATCTATATATTTTAACATGGCCCCGGTATTCCTGAAAAAAAAATGATTTGCATTCACAGTGTGTCAAAGCTTTTAATTAGATGTTAAATCACAGACCTCCGTATGGTAATTAGTAGTGGAACTACCGTTTTTTTGTTTTCAATTTAAAATGACCCGATATTTTATTCCGGTAATTATGTCAGATTAAATATTTGTCAACTTTTTTGGCGCAGATGATTTATTTGCCGGTTTTTTTCCTTCGGTTGGCAGTCGTGTGCAGGTGGCTAATTGCGAACGGGTCTGAGGTTTTTGCGACTAAACGTGGAGAAGAATCAATTCTATAAATCTTTTATCGGATTAATTTTTTTGTGTGTCTAAGTACTTTCTATTCGTTGAATTTTCAAGGAGATAAACGTGCACGTCATCAATGACACTATTGCTTGAACGCAGTAATACCGCTATACATAATATATAAAGTTGGCTCACTATGATTTTTTAAGCAACCCTAACCAAGGCACTCTTCAAAAATCAGCCATATTGGTAGGTGTTCTTGGTGTCTTATAAAAAGTGTTTTTTTGGAAAGCCCGGGTGATGTTCCTTGCCCCATTTTTGAGACGGTATCTTTATTATTGCCTTTGTTGTTTTGGTTGCCTGGGTTTTTCACTATTTGTCAGAGCAGTTGTTGTTTATTTGAAAAAAAAATTGTTAGTTAGTAAAGCATATTATAACTTAGAAGAATTCTATAGAGATATTTTTTGATTAGACTGTGATAAAAAAAATCCGTGTTTAATTTTTGTTGTTATTTTATTTAGGAAAAATTATGTATTTTAACTTGTGATAAAAAATAATGTCTAGGTGTTGATGTAGGTACTTGTTAATAATGATTTTTAATTGTAAATGAGTATTTTGTTTTATATGTCTATTTAGCTTACAATGATTTGATTAATTTAAATTTTCTTTTTTCCTTTGTAAATGAGAATGTAGCATTCTTTATACAATAAAGCATTTTTTGAATTTGAATTTGAATTT
>MU183580.1:150104-167129 GCA_016904865.1 Pissodes strobi
CCTTATCATTCATATTTGATTTTGTTGTCCTAAGCCGAAACGAATTCAAGTTACAACTCGATGATTTTCCAACTTGTGCCGTCTACAAATTTGTGGCGCCCTCAAAGTGTCACGCTTCAAAGAAAGCTTGCTATGACCTACGTATTATTATTTGCAAATTTTCATAATTTAATTTATATATATTCACTCTTGAAGGGCCATTAAGTAAATAAAATTAGAAGAAAAAAAGGGTATGATTCTAGTCTAGTCTAGTCGTGATAAAAACATGCATTATCTCCCGATATACAGGCTGAAAATCCCAAAAACTAATTAAATTAAAATTTCAATGAATATTTTAATCTCGCAACAGCTCATTAAGATTGATCCATCGGCAATTATGGGAAAGGTAATAACGAGGAGCTTATAACGTTAATTAAACATTTTTAATTCCACGGCGGCGATTATAAAATTGTTCACACCTCGGAGAAATTTCGTGGTATCAGTTTGGGGAATTAATAGATTCTATTAATTATCTATTGGGCGTTAAAATTTCTCATTAGGTGTATGCGATTGCGTTTTTACACCTATTTATTGTTGATAAAGCGATGATGACTCCTGCCTGCCGGTGTTAAGCGAAATACGTTTTACACGTTTCCTTTGTTAGGCAGTTTATTTATTTATAAATTACATTATGACTAAGTGCAGGGAATTAAAACCCAAACCGGTTAATTGGTGTTTCTAGTAGATTGATGATGCGGTTTTCCGGTTAAGCATAAATAAATTAATAAACACAGGTTACGGAATATGAACCACCCTCTCAATTATGTGCGGATTTCTAAATTTCTGGTACAGATATTATTTGTATTCCCTAATTAAATGAAGAACTTACTTTTTCCCTAAATTTTGGAAAATTTCGGAAGATATTGCAACGTCGCATCAGAAAAGATCCAGGGGCTTTATTTAAATAACGTAAATAGGCCCTTTTACCCATATAGCCTACTTATCAACAGACCCCTGTATATATAATTTCATAAACTATTTTTAATATTAATCAAACTAATAATGTAAACGTACAATGCCTCTTATATTAAAACAGAACAAGAGTTTAGAGGAAAGCAAAAGAGAACAAATTGAAACGCTAAAAATTTAAGAGGAAAACACAAATTATTAAAGAAAAAAGAACACTAAACTAAACTACAATGTTATATAGGGGAACCCAATAAATTGTTAATTAAGATTAGGAAAGTGAAAGCAAGCATCAAGAAGTATTGACTAATAATACAATAAAATAGTTTATTAGTATAAAAATTAGCACACATTTGACAAAGTTGATAAAAACAATTTGGTAGAGATAGAAAACACAAAGCAAAAAAAAACAAGTCAGATAAGGGCGCTGAAAATTTGAGAAGAAAACGCAACCGATCAAAACAAAAAAAGAAATTTAATTCAATTTAAAAAATTCAAAAAGAGAGCAATAGAATATGTGAAACAAACAAACTTATGAAAAAAATTTCAAGAAACTAAAAAGAGAAATCAGTAAAATCATAAATCGATAAAACAATAATAAATAATGTGGACGTGCCAATTAGCAAACACTAAGCAAAGAAAAACAAGCCAGATAAGAACGCTAAAAGTTTAAAATGATAACGCAGATTATTAAAGAAAAAAAATGATGTTCCCCATCATTATAAGCACACAACTGAACTGAACTGAACTTCTGAAACATATATTAGGAATTAAGATTTTTTTAAAGCTTCTTTTTTCTCAACTTTTACTTCCGGTTTCGACACTTTTTTAATTTTCTTTCTTTGTTTTTTTAATTTTTTTTTCGCCGATAGCCGCGTGTCTCAAACTTTTTTTTCTTTATTTCGTTCTTTATTACCTTTCCGAACAATTTTTTCTTTTTTTTATTAATTGTCTTTCTTATTTGGTTTTATAATATTTTTATTAACTTTCCCAAAAAACCTTGTGCGTTTTTTATTATTTCTTTTTCTTGTTTTGATTTATAATACTTTTATTTTTTCAATTTTTTTCCCATGTTTTCAAAAATTTTAGTTTTTTTTTCATAAAGCATTTTCGTCCTTCCCATTTTTGCCATCTCCGACCTCGTAGCTGAACTTCTTTTCTCGCCGAAAACCGCGTTTCTCTAACTTTTTTTTTATTAATTTTTTTCTTATTTCATTTCATAATACTTTTATTAAATTTCCGAACAATTTTTTACGTTTTTTTTTTAAACTTTTTTTCATTTTTTCGAAAATGTTTAGGTATCCGGGGAGATGGGGTATAATTCCCCCCCCCCCTCACAGATTAGACGGGGTCATCAACCCATTAAAACTTTAGCAAAGGAAGTTAAGAAACTAATTTAAAACGTGAATATGCAAATCAGGGAATAATTGACAAAATTTATAAAAAATATGAATTTGCAGGTAGTAGAAAAGACCAAGCAAAAAATATCAAGCCAGATAAAAACGTTAAAAGTTTCAGAAATAATCGCAGATTATTGACGAAAAAATTAAATCGAAGTTAATGAAAAAACACAAAAAGTTAGAACAGATTATGTGGCCAACAGAAACTTATGAAAGAGAGTTCAGGAAAATAAAAATAAATTTAATCGATAAAACAATAGAAATCACGTAAAAAAAGTTTATAAAAATTATTTGGAGATAGTAGAAAACACAAAGCAAAAAGAACACGCCAGATAAGAAAGCAAAAAATTTGTGAAGAAAATTTAGATTATTGAAAAATAACAGGAAACTAAGTTTCATAAAATATCAGAAAGATTACAATGGAATATGAGATAAAATCTTATCAAAGCTAGTTCAAGAAAATAAAAAATAATAAAGTTGTTTGGAGATAGAAAAGAAAAGAACAAAAAGAGTATAATGGTATATGTGTAACCCAATAAATTGTTAATTAAGATAAAGGAAGTGTAAGGAAGGGTTAGTGTTGAAAAAACATTGACTAATAAAATAATAAAAAATAATATATGATCGAGTAAAGAAACACGCAGATAATACATAGCTGACACAGTTAGTAATATACAAAAACTAGCAAACAGCTGACAAAGCTGATAAATAACAATTTGATGGTGATAGAAAACACAAAGCAGAAAAGAACAAGTCAGATAAGGGCCATGAAATATTGAGAAGAAAGCGCAATCTAATAAAGAACAAAGGAAATGTAATTCAATTTAAAAAATGCATTATGCCAATTAGCAGACAGTTGATACATTTTATAAACAATAGCTTAAAGGAAGTAGGAAACACTCAAGGAAAAACAAACCAGATAAGAACCCTAAAAATTTGAAATTAAAAAGCAGATTATTAAAGAAAAAAAAATTATGTGCCTCACCTTTATAAGCACACAACTGAAGTGAAATCTCTGAAAAAAATATTAGGAATTGAGTTTTTTTTAAGCTTTTTGCTCCCGGTTTCGAAACTCTTTTTTTAATTTGTTTACTCTTTTTTCGCCTTTTTTTTTTCGCTGAAAACCGCGTTTATCTAACTTTTTTACAATTTTTTTTTCTTTATTTTGTTTTATAATACTTTTATTAACTTTCCGAACAATTTTTTCCTTTTTTTATTACTTTTTTTCTTATTTGGTTTTATAATACTTTTATTAACTTTCCGAACAATCTTTTGTTTTTTTTTTTATTTTCTTTCTTATATCGTTTTATAATACTTTTATTAACTTTCCGGTTTTTTTCCTTTTTTTTTAAATTTTTTCCCATTTTTTCAACAATTTTTGTTTTTTTTTTCATAAAGCATTTTTTTACCCATCTTTACCAACCACGACCTCGTAGCTGAACTCATTCGTCTTTTTTTCGCCCAAAACTGCTTATTTCTAACTGTTTTTTTTTATTGATTTTTTTGTCTTATATATGAAACTTATGAAAAGAAGTTCAAGAAACTAAAAAGGAAAATCAGTAAGCATGCATCGAAAAAACGACAAAAATAATGTGCCAATTAGCAAACAGAATAATATTAAAGAAAAAAGAAAATTAAATGTAATGTAAAAATCAAAATGAATGCAGTAGAATATGCGAAACCCAATAAAATCTCATCAAAGAAAGTTAAGAAACTAAAATGAAAAATCAGGAAACATTATTTTTTTAAAATGCGGATATGCAAATCAGGGAATAATTGACAAAGTTTATAAATTAATATGAATTTGCAGGTAGTAGAAAAGACCAAGCAATAAATAACAAGCCAGATAAAAACGGTAAAAGTTTGAGAAATAACAGTAGATTATTGATGAAAAAATTAAATTGAAGTTGATAAAGAAACACAAAAAGTTTAAATAGAATATGTGGAGCTCAATAGAAACTTATAAAAGAAAGTTCCAAGATCGATAAAAGAATTAAAAATAACGTGGACCAAGTTTATAAATAAATGTTTGGAGATAATAGAAAACACAAAGTAAAAAAGAACACGCCAGATAAGAACCCTAAAAATTTGGGAAGAAAATTAAGGTTATTGAAAAAATAGGAAATTAAATTTAAAAAGACAACAAAAAGGGTACAATGGAATAAGGAATTAAATCTTAACAAAGCTAGTTCAAGAAACTAAATAAAAAAATAAGGAAACGTTAATCAATGAAACGCAAATTATTGAAGGGCTATCCAATAAATTGTTAATTAAGATAAAAAAAAGTGTAAGGAAGGATCAAGAAACATTGACTAATAAATATAATAATAAAATAATAAAAAATAATATATGATCGAGTAAAGAAACACGCAGATAATACATAGTTGACGCAGTTAGTAATACACAAAAATTAGCGAACAGCTGACAAAGTTGATAAACAACAATTTGGTGGAGATAGAAAACACAAAGCAAAAAAGAACAAGTCAGATAAGGGTCATGAGAATTTGAAAAGAAAACGCAATTTAATAAAGAAAAAAAGGAAATGCAATTCAATTTAAAAAAAAATGCAAAAAGGGCCCACTAGAATATTTGAAACAATTACACTTATGAAAAGAAGTTCAAGAAACAAAAAAGAGAAATCAGTAAGCATAAATCGAAAAAACGACAAAAAATAATGTGGACATGCCAATTAGCAAATAAGGAAATTAAATGTAATGTAAAAATCAAAATGAGTGCAGTGGAATATGCGAAACCCAATAAAATTTCATCAAAGAAAGTTAAGAAAAACCAGGAAACATAAATTTTTTAAAATGCGGATATGCAAATCAGGGAATAATTGACAAGTTTATAAATATGAATTTGCAGGTAGTAGAAAAGACCAAGCAATAAATAATAAGCCAGATAAAAACCGTAAAAGTTGGCAGATTATTGACGAAGAAAATGAAATTGAAGTTAATAAAAAACACAAAAAGTTAGAATAGAATATGTGGCCAACAGAAACTTATGAAAGAACGATCAGGAAAATAAAAATAAATTTAATCGATAAAACAATAAAAATCTAGTGGAGCAAGTTTATAAACAAATATTTGGAGATAGAAGAAAACACAAACTAACAAAAACACGCCATATACGCTAAAAATTTGTGAAGAAAATTTAGATTATTGAAAAATAACAAAAAGATTATATCAGAAAGATTACAATGGAATATGAAATAAAATCTTATCAAAGCTAACTTCAAGAATCTAAAAAAAAAATAAAGAAACGTTAATCGATGAAACGCAAATTATTGAAGGATTAACAAACGAGGGTTTGGAGATAGAAAAAACCCTAGACAAAAAATGTACAATGTTATATGGGTAACCCAATAAATTGTTAATTAAGATAAAGGAAGTGTAAAGAAGGATCAAGAAACATTGACTAATAAAATAATAAAAAATAATATGTGATCGAGTAAAAAACACGCAGATAATACATAGCTGACACAGTTAGTAATATACAAATATTAGGGAACAGCTGATAAAGTTGATAAACAACAATTTGATGGAGATAGAAAACACAAAGCAAAAAAGAAGAAGTCAGATAAGGGCCATGAAAATTTGAGAAGAAAACGCAATCTAATAAAGAAAAAAGGAAATGTAATTCAATTTTAAGAAATGCAGAAAGGGCTCAATAGAATATCTGGAACAAATAAACATATGAAAATAAGTTCAACAAACAAAAAATAATGTGGAAATGGCAATTAGCAAACAGTTGATAAATTTTATAAACAATAGCGTGAAGGGAGTAAGAAACACTAAGCAAAGAATAACAAGCCAGATAGGAACGCTAAAAAAGCGGATTATTAAAGAAAAAAAACATTCAAATTAATGTAAAAATCAAAATGAGCTCAGTAGAATAGGCAAAACCCAATAAAAACTTATCAAAAGAGGTTAAGAAACTAAAAAGAGAAATCGGGAAATATTAATCGATATAATAATTTTTAAAGATTTGAATATGCAAATCAATAGTTGACAGAGTTTATACATATGAATTTGGAAGTAGTAGAAAAGACCAAGTTAAAAATAACAAGCCAGATGAAAACGCTAAAAATCTGAGAAATAAACGCATATTATTAATAAAACACAAAAAGTTAATTAAAGAAAATAAAAAGAAATATAATCGATAAAACAATCAAAAATAACGTGGACATTAGCAAACAATTGACAAAGTTTGTGAACAAATATTTAGATATAGTGGAAAATACAAAGCAAAAAGAACAAGCCAGATAAAAATTTGAGAAGAAAATTTAGATTATTAAAAAAAAGCAGGAAATAAAATTTAATAAAAACCAAAGAAGGTACAATGGAATATGAAATAAAATCTTACGAAAGGTAGCTCAAAAAAACCAAAAAAAATAAATAAGGAAACGTATAACGAATTTTCGAAACTGCTGTGATAGCTTACACTGTTTATCAAATAACTAACCTAAACTAACCACAACTAATATTTATCATTTTATTAGGTTACGCATCGCTAAATTATGAAAACTTCGTTTTAATGTTCATTCAAGTGAAAACTTTTCTCTGAGTAGTGAATAAGACCCTAACAATCACGCGTCACGCGTGACGCGTTACGGTTGGCTATGTTATACTCATTGGGTAAAAGCTGGCGTCACGTCGCCTTTAGCTAAGCGAGATGGAAAAACAGTCAGGATGTGAAAACTTCTTTATGCACGTTGGGTAGTGAATGAATCCGAGCCGTGACATGTGACGCAAGTCGCTTATTCAGTTAAAGTCGGTGCCGGCGCGGCGTCAACTTAATTTTTCTCGAAAACTTCTGCCACTGAAAATTTGACAAAACCTGGAGGCCGCTGACGGTCAGTTGCTTTTAGTGATCCGAATTTCCACTTCCGACTTATTGGGTCAACGCATAGCTGTTTTCAAGAAATCAATATTACGATATTGAAAAGATTACTTCCAATATTTTGATATGACATATAGGTTAAAATATGTAGATTTATACATTTAATTGCCTGAAATCTCTTTAAAGCCGGATCGGAAAATTAAAAAAAAAATTGGTGATAGAGGCAGTTTCTAGTGGATTTTGTGGTAAATTTCAGGGCAAATTTTACTTTTAGCATGTTGATGCATACAGTTTTTGTGGTAAGTAAGTAGATTTATTTGCCTGAAAGCTCATTTAAATCAATCGGAAGATGTAAAAATGGGCCAAGATCGGAGCGGTTTCTGACGTTTTATGGGGTATTTCGAGGCAAAATTTTACTTTAAACTTCCAAATATTTCAAAATTAATTTCATAATATCAATCTCCCTCTGAGGAGCTTTCACTTTTGTCGTATGGTCTTAAACATACTTTTTTTTAATAATCTTTCGATTACGTTTCATTCGAAAAAAGCCTTCGCCCTATAAATATCCACAAAAAGCGGAATAAATAGCTATAAAACGTTTACGACGGATTTGGGTTTTATTAGCCTATATTAGGTTGCATCCATAAAATTATTGATTTTGCGGAAGTGCATAATATAGCGAAGCAATATAATGAACGTCACGAGGACGTATAATGTTTGTAGAATTGTTTATTAGTTCACGTAATATTAAATTCTTAATTGCTCTGTATCTTATCATTGCCTGTTTGCATGTAACTTAGCATCTAAAATTATCCAAAAAAAATATATAGAAAATGAATTTCAGTCTAGCTTTATTAGTTTCAATATTACCTCAATGCAACACAAACATTATCCGAATGACGTACAAACAAGTAGGTTAATGATATAATAATAAAAATTAATTAAAAATTTACCACTCAATTTTTACAAACGAATTACATCCCCGTAATATTTATCTTTTCTAAATTTTGCTTCCACAAAATCAATAATTTATGGATGATAGCGTATTTATTAAAGTGAAAACTTCGTTTGGCGCGATCAGTGACGCTCATTCGGATAAAGTCAGCGTCAACTTCATTTTGTCATAGAGTGACTAGTTTTGCTTATTATTTTCATTTTGGATATTTCAATCTATGCGCATGTTATATGTAAGTTCTGTTGCCAAGCAACGAGACGAAACAACAATAGCAGACGAATGCCAACATAAAATGCTCATCAACTGAAGTGAACTGAATATACAGTGGCCGGTTTCTGGTAGACGTCAATAGCTTCCTTTGTCATTATTTTCGAAATATTTGATAGTGTTTGATATACGTGGGCCATTCCAAAACAAACATTCTAAGGAACTGAAGATATAATTATATTATTTAGATCATGTTTCCAACTTATACCATTGTTGGAACATTGGACTATTACTATATAAAACACTTTTGTATTCCATGCATAAAATTTAATCCAACAGGACATCTAATTTAGCGTAACAGAGCGCTTTCGGCCAGAGCCATCATCAGTGTTACCTGCAAAGTGAGTAAAAGAACCACCCGTTAGTGGAAACGGTAAATGCTGTAGAATTTTGGGTTGATATTAGCCTTAGTTAATTAACCTTAGTTAGCCTGGGCTAGTTCAACTCGAGGAATTGAAAGAGGCAACACCAGAAAGAACTTAACTAATTAAGAGAAGATATTAGCTTGGGCCAGCTCTACTCCATGAAAGAGGAAGAACCAGAAAAACTTAACTAATTAAGAGAAGAGATTAGCATGGGCTAATTCTACTCAAGGAAATGAAAAAAGAAAGGAAAGGAAGAGCTTAACTAATTAAGAGAAGGCTAACTCCACTCAAGAAAATGAGAAAAGAAAGAAAAGAAAAAGCTTAGCTAATAAGGCGAAGAGACTGGCCTGAGCTACCTTAACCAAGTAAAAAATAAATTAAATTCTCTCTTTTAAAAAAAGTTTTTTTTTATGTTTTTGAGAGAAAGAAAGTACTTAATTAAGTAAAACAAGTTAAGGGTGTGTAGACAGAGGACCTTGAATCAAGAAGTCGCCTGTGTAAAGGTATGTAAGATCTGTTAAGATTAACTTGAGTATTAAGGCAATGGTTGTTTGTAATCAGCTCGCTGTTGATCTCGATGTCCTCCATAAAATCCAGCCTATTGTAGTTTTTAGATGATATGTTATGAAGAATTTTAGCGTTAGATTTAGGGCTGAAACTGTTGTTATGATCACGCAGATGTTCACCAAAAGCAGAGTTCCTATTCCTGTTTAAATGTTCACCAATGCGAACTCTGCATGTTCTACCTATGTATGTACTATCGCAAGAATTGCAAGACAGTTTATAAATTCCGCTTTTTGAGAGAGTTTCGATTTTATCCTTTGTATTAGTTAAAAAAGTTTGTAATTTATGTTTATTTTTGAAAGAAATTAGAGAATGACTGACATAATGGCGAATGGTTTTTGATATTTGATTGCCAGGCAAATATATTAAGGAAAGGGATGGAAATTGTTGTCTGATCCTGTAACTCGTTGATGTAAGATGTTGTTATCGTGACAACTTTGAATGAATTGCAATGCCCTTGGTGACGTAGGTTAAACAACATTATTTGCTTATTATTTTCAAATTCAAATTCAAATTCAATTTCCTTTATTCCCAAAAAGATCACAAAAGGTGACATGTGTTTCGTCAAATATTTCAAAAATCATAATTAGTCTAAAGACATATTCAAATGCAGATACAATAGTAAATTAAGAAAGTACTTATCTATAGGCTAATATTAAAATAGGATCACAACAGTAGGCACTTAGAGTGTTGTCTACTCATGAAAATGCAAAACTCCTACTGCAAATAGGCATTAGAAAAAAATCATTTAATGATTAAATTGGGCCTTGATGGAGCATATCCAACAGTTTTCTCTTAAAAGCTCTAAGGTTCGGCGCTCTTCTTATTTCCAATGGCAAATGATTAAATATTTTTATGGGAGTAACATAGCAACTTTTAGCAATGAGGAATGATAGTACGAATTATTTTCTTTTGTGCAACAAGCACCTCATCTACTCTCGTGCAGTTTCCCCAAACCACAACAGCGTAATTCAGCAGTGAATAGATATGGGCATAATAGTAAGATAATACAATTTTTTTAACAACTATGGCTCTCAATTTCCAAATAATAAAATTGTGAGTAGCAAGCTTGTTTAAAATGTAATCAATATGACAAGACCAGCTCAGGCCACTGTCAATTAGAACACCAAGGAATTTAGTGATACTTGTTTGATGTATCTCATTGTTTGCAACACTCAAACCTATATCAACTTCACAATTACTACGGGTACTAAACTGCATTACGTTCGTTTTATTAAGATTTAAAACAAGGTCATTATTCTGACAGTAATCAAGCACCTGTTCAATGCATAACCCTGCCATCCTTTTAGCTTCCTCTAGAGAAACACTTGCAACCACAGAATTCATATCATCAGCATAGATTGTCTTTTTACCCATTGTGACTGACTGACCAACATTAGCAATATATGCAATAAATAATAAAGACCCCAACATACTGCCCTGAGGAACACCCTCAGTAACACATTCTAACTGCGACTGGTACTCCACTCCATCTACTGGCAGCACAACTTTCTGGGGCCTATCAGACATATACGTAACTTTATTGCAAGAAGAGAACGATTAACTAAATCAAAAGCGCGGGAATAGTCGAAGAAAACACCCATTGTAACGTTTTTCGCATCCAAATTCTCAACAACTGCAGTAGTAAATGAAATAATAGCATCCGCAGTTGACCGGCCTTTTCGGAAACCATACTGGTTATCGGGAATAACATTAACTCTGTTCAGAAAACTACAGAGTCTCTCATAGAATGACTTCTCATACACCTTAGAAAATCCTGTCAACAGTGAAATTGGCCTATAATTATCGATTCTGTGGACATTACCATTTTTATGAATTGGTCGGACAATGCCCACCTTTAATTTACTGGGGAAAATTCCTTCTTGAAAAGATTCGTTTATTAAGTATGTCAGGATCGTGTTATATGTTCAGACACTTGGACCAACAGAGAACATGGAATTTCATCAACGCCACCAGAGCGTTTGCTTGAGATATCTCTTAGATACTGCTGCACCTCAGCAAGCAAGCAACAACATTTATTAATGGTAATTACAATGAATGAATACACCTAGTTTACAATACACAGCTTAATTTAACATGTAATGAACACGCGCCAGTAGGCAGCGATCGCCCTAAAGGCGTCTCAGCATCCCTCCGGCATGCTCACTCAATGCAAAAGGACCGATGTTATGTCCAAGCTGTGTTCCAGCTTGTAATTAGGCACTATTTCCAGTAACGCAACTGATCTACTTAGGCGCTGCCTTTCAGATATTTTACAGTTAGACATTACAACACGGATGACAATAGAATTGATGACTTGTTTTCCAGGGGGTGGGATAGTGAGGGGTAGTTACATGGGGAAAACAATAGGAAAAACCCCATTACACGATTCTTTGGTCACACTACAGCACAGGACATACACAACATTAATACACAGATGTAAAAGATGTGAGGCTAGTAGCAAGCTAGCTAGCTTCGGTGAGGTGAGAAATTGCAACAAGGTATTAGACATAGTCCCGGCTCGTCATGCCATACTTCGCCTGCCGGAACAGGGGAGCATGGAGGCGACTTGGGAGCAGCGTTTAGACTGATTTGATTCAGTCGAGAAAGTTAGCTTTTATAGCTCGGCCAGGTCCCTTAACAAGCCCCGCCCACCACACTTTTCGGTGTAGTGGAGGGGAGCTTGCCTTGGGTTGCCGTGTCGGAGCTGAGATCTGCAACTTCTGCGCTCCTGATATTTGTCGTTTTATCGACAACACCGAGGGGCGCAAAAGGGGTGAATAGGGGTGGTTTTAGGGAGAAGTGGGAAGACAGGATAGTCAATTATTCCGGTGGCCACGGTTCCATGAAGTATATGGTGGTTCTGCGGTGTATGGGGCCATGCTTAGGCCTAATGGCCGCATCGCATCTTAAGTCTGCAATATGGGCAGTTCTCGGCGAGCCCCGTATTCCAGTAGTGTAGAACTTACACGCCATTCTATCGATATATTCATCGATATAATCGATCCCAGCCCAGGCGTGCAAGTCCCGGATCCTGGTATACCGGTCTGCCGCGAATACTGCCCTAAGATGGTTATTTTGCAGGATTTGCAATTTCTTAAGATGCGTGTCGGCCACAGAGCACCAAACAGGTGCCCAATACGTCAGATATGGCCGGATAATTGACTTATAGAGGATAAGTTTATTTTGAGGGCTAAGACAGGAACCATTTCTGATAAGAGGCTTCAACTTATGGAACACTTCCCTATTTTTAACTTGCACATGAGAGATGTGCTTACCAAAGTTGAGCCTCATATCAAAAATGATTCCAAGGTATTTTACGGATGTTTTGGGAGGGATGGCAGTATTGTTGATTAGGATAGGGGCTGATTCGATGTTCGTGAATTTCCTGTGGAAAATGGCCAACTCTGTTTTACCAGCATTAAGCCGGATTTTCCAATTTTGATAAAATTGGGCTACTCGCTCCATATGAGCGCTGAGGTTATTAGTCGCCTCCTGTGCGGATACGGAGTGGGAGTAGAGGGCTGTATCGTCCGCGTAGAACGCTAGGGACGCATCAGGGTGGGATGGAAGATCTGCTATGTAATAATTGAATAGCTGTGGGGATAGTACGGTTCCCTGAGGTACCCCTGCCTTGATCGTTCTCCGGGATGAGAATGACTCATTTATACGCACTGAGAAGGTGCGCCCGACCAGGTATGACGCCACTAATGCTGCGATGTGTAGTGGAAAACTGTATGTGATGAAAAGCTTATACAGCAGTCCACCATGCCATACCCGGTCAAATGCTCTCTCTATGTCCAGGAGTAATAGGGACGTGCAATGCCCTATGTTGAATCCGTCGTATATATCCTGCAAGATTTTCGCAGCGAGCATATTAGTACTATGTCCGCTGCGAAAACCGAACTGCTCCTGAGGGAGTACACGACGGTTCAGGGCTATCCTGTTCATCCTGGGCAATAAGAGCTTCTCAGTGAGCTTGCTCAGTGTGTTTAAAAGCGATATGGGTCTATATGAGCTGGTTTGTCTAGGGTCTTTCCCGGGCTTAGGGAACAGTACTACGTGCGCGATCTTCCAGGAACTAGGGAAATGTTGCAGGCGAATTATGGCATTTACTATATGCATTAGTTGTATAAGGGTTTTGGTAGGGATATTTTTAAGGAGTAGGTTAGGGATCGTATCAGGTCCCGGAGCCTTATTCTTTGGCAGATGGCCGAGGGCACTGCGGAGTTCTGACGGGGTGACTCGGAGGGCGGAATTGGATATTGTTTCAAAGAGGGCCTTATTACCTCTGTTACTTGAGCGTGCAATGGCACGGTATCAGGTATCTCTCCATGTACACTCTCAATGAAGTCAGCGAAGGCCTCGGTCTTCCCACGGGTATCTATGATATCCTCGCCATTGTGTGAAATGGCGGGAATGTCGACCGGGCCTCCCCTAACCTGCCTTGCAAGCTTCCACAGGGAACCGTCCTCCGTGCCGAGCTCGTTCACGAACTTCATCCACTTCGCTTCTCTATGATTGCAGATATTCACCCTTATCTGTTCCGTCAGGGCGTTAAGCCTCACTCTATCGATTGCAGCGAGATTCCTCTGCCATCTGCGACGAATTCGATTCCGGAAATTGATTAGGTTTAGGATATCGTCAGAGTTTCCACGAATGGTTTCCTCCTAACTACCGGACATAAGGCGTCTCTGACGTGCTGGATGTCGCGGGTTAAAGTGTCAACTTCTGTCTCTAGTTCCTGGATGGTTTCGATTTGCCTCGGGATGACAGTTGCATCGTTCAGCCTCTATCGAAACGCCCGCCAATCAAGATTTTTATAGGAAATAAATTTCCCATAGGCTTCCGGCCGCCTAGTGTTAGCTAGGCTCATCTTAATTGGCAAGTGATCCGAGTTAAAGTTGCAGACAACCTTAGGCGACGCTACTCCTGCCATCCCTCGGGTCATCGCTACATCCAGGTACGAAGACGTGTTTCCACTGTGGAAGGTGGTATACCTTGTTCTGTGGTATAGGATTTCCAGGTTGTTTTCTAGAAAGTTTCGAAGAACGGTGCTGCACCTCAGATTCTGAGACCGGTAAAAGAAACATTGACAACGAGCTCGCCGCGTCTTCACCTAGATCCACAACTTTCGAATGACTACTCAGTAACTGCCTTGATGTACCCTCAATGAAGTAATGATTAAATTGCTCAGCTGCAAGATTGTAATCATTGATAATACTGTCATCAGTCTTTTTAAAGAAAGTAGGATATGCTTTCTTTCTCGATGAATTGAACTCACTATTTATGATTGCCCAAGAGGCTTTCACTTTATTACCAGAATCATTAAAAAAACATTCATAAGCATTTCTCCTACTATCAATAATATGTTCCCTATGTTCCTAAAGTTTCAACTTATAATTTGCCCACATGAGTTCACTATTTGCTTTCTTGCAGCATGTAAATAAATATCGCAAATTTTCTCCTTGCTCTACAATCTCATTTGTGAGCCATTTGGAGCTGGCTGATAATTGAAAACTGTTGTTGTGGCGTCATTCATTTTGAGTATTTCAATCTGTGCGCATGTTATATTTAACTTCCGTTGCCAGGCAACGACAAGAAACCGCAATACCAAAGGAGTGCCAACATAAAATGCTCATCAAATGAATTGAACGAAATATACAGTGGCCGGTTTCTGGTAGACGTCAATAGCTTCGCTAGCCATTATTTTTAAATAACAGACAATTATCGTGTATCAACGCAAAATTTTGAAAAATCACTGTCATCGTATATTTGAGATTTACACCTTTTTAGGCAAAACTTGGGGACAGCCGAGGGTTATCTGCTTTTGTTGGGAATATTTTGATATGACATTCAGGTGAAAATATATAGAATTGCCTGAAATCTCGTTACAAATGGTTTGAAGCAGGAAAAATCAGGGAGGATCAGAAAATTTTGGCATTTTTCGGTGATTAGGCACAGTTTCTGTCGATTTTATGGCAGTTTTCGAGGTAGAATTTCACCTCAAGTAAATTTGCTTGCCTAAAATCTCATTTAAAACTATTTGAAGATAGGAAAATGGGTCAGTATAAAAGAATTTAGACATTTTCAAGCAATAAGCGGCTGTTTCTAAACATCGAATATTAATCTCGCATTGTTGAAGTTTTCACTTCTATCGTGTGGTCTCATGCACACATCGTTTTTTTTAATTTAAAATATGATAACCTACAAAAATAATATTTAATATTTAATTTATGATTTGAAAACCTGCCGAAACAAAAATATTACGGGAATTATCTTCTAACGAACACGTCCTTTAAGATATGGACGAATTTATGAATTTATGATGATTAAAATACGACACGCATAGCACGCGACCGTAGCTATATAACTTTACGAGGGCCATCGGAAAAAGTATCTATATACCTAATTACAAAAGGAAAACCCTAATGTGTTTTAGGCATAATAATTATAGCACCTGTAAATCGTTTTAAAATTTCTCAAAATTATCAGAACTTAACTTGCTCTGTCGTTACCAACTTCTGTATCTTCCCTCGTATTTTTATTTCACTTATAAATACCTTTTCGGCATTTGTTTTTTGCGAATTACTGCTCGATTATAAACTTAATTACGTAGACACTGATAAAACTAATTAAATATTCTTAGATAATCCTCGATAATTGCAATTTTATTGCGTCACGGTTAACGTTGATTAGAACGAAAATATATAGCCGCGAGTAAAAAAGTTAATGCCCATGTCGTAATCGGGTAATTAGATAAATTCGAAAGTGAATAAATAACTCGATTGGGGTCTAAAAAATTTTTACAACTTAAAGAAAGGTAAGGTAATTTTCGCACTCTTTCGTGTTTAGTTATTTTTGTTTCCATTATTCCAAAGGTCGCGTAGTTTTCGTTACTACACGTGATGATCACTAAAATACTTCATGTTTTACTGAATAGTTCAATTTGGGCTAAAAATTGTACTCAAATATCTACGTCCACTTGGCTAATAATCGCTCTACGTGGCAACCCTGCATTCATATGCTTGTGATTCAAAATTCGTTTCATCTAAAAATTTAAAAGCAATAGAAACTCACAGCCAACTTATTTATCATGGATGCAACCATTGCAACCTGTCCAAAGAATAAAATGTCGTCGATCAATTATTGACAGTAGTCCAGTTATTTGTCCACAGCCTACTAATCAATAAATTATTTAGCCAGTCTACTTGAAAATAGACGGTACCATACCTACCGGAGCAATGCAAAAAGTATACCTAATTCAAATGTTAAACGTAAATATTTCGAAAACTATCGAATTGAAGTGTAGAATATGCTTAAAAATCGGAGTTTTACTTATAAAAATAACACCGACTGCGTCAATTGAGTATAAATGGAACAGGGGTCGAAAAATGTGGATTTTTCAAAATTAATATTTGAATTTTATTTGAAAATTGATCAGAAATTAATATTGGTAATAATCGCCCAAGCTGACAACCCTGCAGTTACATATATATAAAATCTAAAAAAACAGTGAAAATGCACAGCCAACTGATTTTATTTATATATTTCATATTATGTTGCAACCTGTCAAAATGATCAATTAGCTCGAAGTAGGCTGTGTCACTCATTATGTCGTCGATCAATTACTGACATTCCCAGAGTTTTTCCACAGCCTTCTACTAAATAAATTATATAGTCAGCC
>MU183580.1:175296-188763 GCA_016904865.1 Pissodes strobi
TATTATTATTATTATTATTATATTATTATTATTATTATTATTATTATTATTATTATTATTATTATTATTATTATTATTATTATTACTAAATTGTTGGCTCATCCTGTAACTCGTTGATGTATGATATTATCGTGACAACTTTGAGTGAACCGCAACGCCCTAGGTGACATAGGTTAAACAACATTGTTTGCCTAATATTTTCCATTTGGAGATTTCAATCTGTGTGCATTTTATATTTAACTTCTGTTGCCAAGCAACGACAAAAAACCACAATATCAGAGGAGGGTCGAGGTAAAATGCTCATCAATTGAATAGAATGAAAAATACAGTGACCGACTTCTGGTAGAGGCAAAGAAAATGTGTCGTAGTAACATTTTCTTTGGTAGAGGTCAATAGCTTCCTTTGACATGATTTATGAAATATTGGGTAATGTTTGATATTATATGATTCATTGCAAAAGAAATATTCGAAAATAGTTGAAAATACAATTTTATTATATTATTTAAATCATGTTTCCACCTTCTGACAACTTTAGACCATTGGACTATTAGAGGTAGACAAGCTACAAGAAGACAACCATCTTCTCCGAACTCAAATTGTGGAGAAAAATTACCAAACTTGAGATGGCTGAGACCGAGAAGCAGGAGGCTGTTAAAGCCCTAAATCAACAACTGAATATAGTCAGGGCGGATTTTGAGCCTACTTATAATAGACATAGACGTGAAACACAAGACTTCGAAGATGAGGTTTTTGAGTCTGAAAGGAAAATGGCGGAACAATTGAACACCAAAAAACCCAAACTAACCCAAACTAATGTCTCTACGATCAACATGTTCAGTAGATACGGAGCAAATGATGACGCTGAAAAATACTATTCAGGCCCAACGTGGGTTTATCCAGACTCCAAAAAGAATTTGATGACTTTAATGACATGAGCAAAAGTATGATTATCTCCATAAAAGTTCTAGAGGCCGAAAACCATTCCTACTCTTCTGAGATTGTTGCATTAAAGTCGGAGCGAGCTAATGATAATGAAAGTGAAAACCAGGACATCGAGTTTGTCAAAGGCTGGGACATTGGGTGTGTCAGTGGGTGGCGCACTGTCTGTACAGGATGATGAGACTCAGGTTGTGGGTCAGAAACAAAAACAAAAGGAATCGGTTGATGACAGTATGGTGAACATGAATGGATGGAGTACTGCTGAACCTGATGGAAAATACAAAGTATTAATGTACGGTGACAGTTCTGTCTCAAACAGTTCTCCAGTGTTGCGCCAACAACACATTGATATAAACCTTTTTGTTGTTAGAGGCTGGGTCAAGACTTATCTGAGCTATCAAAGGGTGTATTTGATCATAGCAGAAACTTGACAAATAATGACTGTGTGATTATATGTGTGGATCACTATATTATCTTAAAAGCACTCTCTGAAATGAATGTCACTCCCAACTTTGTGAGTCTGATAAACAATATGTTGAAATTATGTGTTGCAAATCTGTGATTTACAAATGCACATCGGGGGTACCGCAGAGGTCTAATTTAGGTCCTTTGCTTTTTTTTGTGACTATAAATGGAATTGTTGATGTTGTACAGCACTCGAAAGCATTACTCTTTGCTGATGACTTCAAACTCTTTTTGAATGTTGATTCCTTGAATGATTGTGACAACTTGCAATCCTATTTCTGTGATGTGGCCAACTGCTGTGATGCGAACGGTTTTACTTTGAATGTTGGTAGGTGTTCATGTATGTCTTATACTCGTAAATGTAATAATTTAAAATATGACTACAAGGTGAATGACAACAATTTGGATAGGGTGAATAACCAACGTGATTTGGGAATTGTTTTTGATTCGAATGTGTCCTTCACTGAACACGTGGTGGCCGCAATCCAGGGAGCAATGAGGGTAATGGGTTTTGTGATCAGAAATTCTGGCCACTTCAGTGTCGAAGTTAGCTTTAAGTTATTTATTTGACGCATTCGTGCTTCCTAAGATCGAGTATAGCAGTGTAATATGGTATCCGCTATACAATGTCTGGGTGGATAGTATCAAGGGAGTCCAGCGCAGGTTTCAAAAGCATTTGTTTTTCAAAAAATATGGATACTACCTTCAACGCGGTTGTGGTAATAAATATTCGTTTGGCATTTTTAACCGAATGTTATTGAAGGACCGTAGAACGAAGATATGTCTTTGTACTCTTTTCAAAATTTTGACGGGTGCTATTGTTGCCCCTGATATCCTGAAGCAATTGCCCTTTGCAGTTCAACAGGTCTATGTAAGATCTAGAAGGGTCTTCTATCTGCACTTTTCTAGAACAAATCTGTATAGGAGTAGCCCTATATATAAGATGTGTAAGCTATATAATGAATATGCATCTAATATAGACATTGATACCACCAGTCTTGCTAAATTTAAGAATATCGTAGTTCGAAAGCTTTTATAGTATCTGTAATTGGCTGCTGCTGTTGATATTGTTGATTAATAAATAAATAAATAGACCAGCCATCTAAGTTAAAAATTTGATTTACTAAATTGTTGGCTTATCATGTAACTCGTTGATGTATGATGCGGGGCAACTGAATTGAGGTGAAGTCTCATTAGGCCCAAAATCGAAACACCTGAATTGCGGTTAGGATTATTTTCTTGACATCAGGCCCCGCACTTAAATACCTGAATTGCGGTTTATGGCAAAATATAAATATACACGGTTGCTGATATGTCTGGAAACGGTCGATTATTTCCTAAAGTATAATAGCTAGCGAAAAATGTTTCAGGATTTTTTTAAATCTATCAGAAAAAGTAAAAATTAATTATACAGGATTGGCTGTAGAATCCAAACGGCTTAACTTAGAGCAAAACGCATTGCACTTTCCTATCTTAGTTTGGGTTAGTTTGGTCCAACTTTTGCATAATATAATTTAGTTTATGGGGGGCCGACTTCGTCGCAATCGCAATTCAGCCAAGGATTAAAACACCCCCATTAAAAGAAAATCACCTGCCAAAATTCGCACCGCAACTCATGTGCACCTGTATGATGATATCGTGACAACTTTGAATGAACCGTAACGCCCTAGGTGACGTAGGTTAAACAACATTATTTGCCTAATATTTTCCATTTGGATATTTCAATCTGTGCGCATGTTATATTTAACTACTGTTGCCATGCAACGAGAAGAAACAGCCATATCAAAGGATGGCCAACATAAAATGCTCATCAATTGAATTGAACAAAATCTACAGTGACCACGGGCTTCTGATGACATAACTTTGTCATTATTTTTTAAATATTTGATAGTGTTTGATATTACATGGCCCATGAAACATTCTGAAAAATCGAAGATTTTTATATTATTTAAATCGTGTTTCCAACTTCTGACAGCGTTGGACTTTTGGACTATTAGACCAGCCATCTAAGCTAAAATTTTTATTTACTAAATTGTTGGCTCATCCTGTAACTCGTTGATGTATGATGTTATCATGACAACTTTGAATGAACCGGCACGCCAGCGCCCTAGGTGATGTATGTTAAACAACATTATTTGCCTAATATTTTCCGTTTGGAGATTTCAATCTGTGCGCATGTTATATTTAACTTCTGTTGCCAAGCAACGACAAGAAACCACAATATCAGAGGAGGTTCGAGGTAAAATACTCATCAATGGAACTGAACGAAATACACAGTGACCGACTGCGGGTAGACGTCAATAGCTTCCTTTGTCATTATTTTTCAAATATTTGGTAATGTTTGATATTATGTGGTTCATTGCAAAAGAATATTCTGAAAAGTTGAAAATACAATTATTTTTATTTAAATCATCTTTCAAGCTTTTGACAGCGTTGGACCATTGGACTATTAGACCAGCATCTAGGCTAAAAATTTTATTTACTAAACTGTTGGCTCATCCTATAAGTCATTGATGTATGATGTTACCGTGACAAATCTGAATGAACCGCAACGCTCTAAGTGAAATAGTTTAAACAACATTATTTGCCTAATATTTTCTATTTCGAGATTTCAATCTTTGCGCATGTTATATTTTACTTCTGTTGCCAAGCAACGAGAAGAAACAACCATATCAAAGGAGGGCCAACATAAAATGCTCATCAATTGAATTGAGCTAAATATAGAGTGGCCGGTTTCTGGTAAACGTCAATAGCTTCCTTTGTCATTAGTTTTTAAATATTTGACAGTGTTTGATATTACAGGGTTCATTCCAAAAGAAACATTCTGAAAAACTGAAGTTAAAATTATATTATTTAAATCATGTTTTCAGCTTCTGACAGTGTTGGACCATTGGACATTAGTCCAGCCATCTAAGCTACAAATACGATTTACTAAATTGTTGGCTCATCCTGTAAGTTGTTGATGTATGATGTCATCGTGCAACTTTAATCTTCGAGGTAAAATGCTCATCAATTGAATGGAACGAAATATACAGTGACCGACTTCTGGTAGACGTCAATAGTTTCCTTTGTCATTATTTTTCAAATATTCGGTAATGTTTGATATTACACTGGCCCGCAAAATAACCGGACGAAGAAAATTTTGTTCAAATTCAATCCTAAATAACTTTTTCAGTATTGCATCAATTTTGATAATTTTTTGTCGGGTTTTAGGTGTTTTTATTGTTATCATTTTTTATATCGAATTTTCAAAAATTCTAATGGATTTGCTGTTATACAGGGGTTAATAACAAGTTGCATTTTACTCTAAACTTACACCCTGTGGAAAAAATTTGACAACTGTATAACGTGATTTTGTGCGGGATTCTTAGGTCTCATCTTTCTTCAACAGTCCTTTTTTTAATTCATGTTAATATCTCCACTAAAAAAAAGACACAAAGGTTGAAAGAAAACTATGCAATTCTTAACCATAAACAAAAATATAAAAATAATAAATATTGGCAAAATTGGTATTCAAAATTTGTATCAAAATCCCCCCCCCCCCCCCCCCACAACAACTCATATCCTTTCTGTCTGGCATTGATTGAATTGAAGCAGCAACCGTGTCATGAGATATCTGTCCCCACTCGTTTATCAGCGCATGTTCTAAGGCAGCCACAGTTTGAAATTCACCATAATTTTGCCTAATTCTTCTTCCTAGCTTGTCCCACATGTGTCTTATGGGATACAAGTCTGGACTTCTTAGGGGCCAGTCCAGTACTTGAATACTAACATCGTTGAAGTATTGCCTAGTTATTCTGGCTATATGCTGACGAGCATTATCTTGCATTAGAGCACTAGACGAGCACTTTGAAATAAAGGGTCATGTCATAAGCGGCGCTCCAAGCTACAAATTTTGTAATGATGTGTTTAGGAACATTACAGATTTTAATAACAGTGACAATTTGGTTTTATGCTTTAATTTAAGTGTTACATATATGTCATGGTCTAGCTTAAGAAAACTTTTATCTTTAGCAAAATGTACAAATATTATATTATGTCTATGGTACAACCCTCTTAATATTTATCAGTACACATTTAACCTCTTGAAAATAATAATGTTTCTGTACGAGTAATCACTAACAATTCTATTGGATCATCTTACCGACTCACATGTAAATCAATCTGTAATCTCTTGGCTCTGTACTTATGCATACCTTTTCAAGCTTCTAAAATCGTCTTAAAAACTTTACCATCTTTAAGTCATATCTCTAAAGAAGATACAGTAGCCAAGAAAAATTTTTTGTACAGAAATCCACGGGAAGATGCTTTACTTTAGCCGTTCTAAACATACAATCTGTTAGAAATAAGGTTGACGAATTGTGTCTATTTTTGGCACCAGAGAATAATCCTGACATTGTTATTTTAACAGCGCATTGGCTTAAACAAGATGAGCCTTTCTCTATGGAAAACTACATTTTGGTATCCATTTTCTCTCGCATAGAGTACAGCCTTGGTGGAACACTTGTAATGTTAAGGAGCGACTTTTATAATGACTACCGTTTCATTAGTGTGGATAAGTTCAACAATTTTTTAGATGAAAAGATTTGTGAGTTTTGCATTGTATATTGTGGGAAAATTAATTTGTATATCCTTAGTTTTTACAGGTCTCCATCTGCAAATGTTCAAATCTTTATTGACAAATTAGAGTGTATCTTAAGCGAGATTTCGGTAAATGCTTCAATAATATTAGCTGGTGACCTAAACATAGACTTTTTAGACTGGAATTTTCCAACTACCTTAGCTTTAGGAAGGGCATTGAAATCTAGCAATCTTACTGTGCATGTTGATCAGCCTACTCGTGTTACAGCACAGTCTGAGACTCTTTTGGATTATGTCTGCTCAACTTTTTGTAAAACCAGAGTTATTTGTAATGTAGTAAATTCTGGGTTGTCTGACCACAATGCTGTGTTGTGTTCTTTCTTGCAAAGCACTAATTGTTTTGTAAACCCAGTAGGGATGGGAAGATTATATAATAAGACAAACTTTAGAAAGCTTAAAGAGCTTTGTAATGCAACAGATTGGAACCTTTTAATGTTAGATAATATTGAGGAACCACTTCATGAGTTTCACTCTGTGTTGGTGCAGATTTTTGGACTGGCCCATCGTCAAAATCAAAAAGAGAAGGAGAAAACCTTGGTACACCAAAGGTCTTCTAATTTCAGGAAAAAATCTCAGATCCTTGCATTATATCAGAAAGTTCGCTTATAATAATACACATTTTTTTTTATCTTACTTTAATAAGTATCGTAAAATATATCGTGAAACTATAAAGCTGGCAAAAAGCCTGTACTATACCAAAAGAATTGAACAGTCAGCTAATAAATCTAGGGAAACCTGGAAGATTGTAAATGTCTTCAGAGGCGGTGTTGGAGGTATTCCTGTCTCTGAAACATTATCAGCTGAGTCCCTTAATGCTTATTATCAGGACATTTCTTTTTGTCTCTCTCAGAAGTTGCCTCAGCCAGCTGTCGATGTTCCTATCTGACTAACCTTCAGGTTGCTGAAACATTCTTCCTCAGACCTACTGATCCCATTGAAATTAGGGCAGCTCTGCGTGGCATAAAGAACAAACATTCCAGTGGATGGTATGAAGTATCTGCGAGAGTAATCGCAGGTTTGCCACAAACCACACTTCTTGCACTTTGTGATGTGATCAATGTTTCCTTTTCCTCTGGCACTTTTCCTTGTTCCTTGAAGGATGCCTTAATAATCCCTCTGAGCCCAGTAGCCCCTCTAATTTTAGGCCAATAGCCTTGCTTCCAACCCTTGGCAACCTGATAGAAAGACTGGTAAACACTCGTGTGATGGACTTTCTTAAGAGGCAGGGGATTGGCACCGGCGATGCAATTCTTAACCTTCTGGAGTCCCTCTACTTGCAATTGAACTCGGGAGAGTGTGCGGCGGCAGTTTTTTGTGACTTATCTAAAGCCTTTGATTGTGTGAGTCACAGAATTCTGCTCAGAAACTGGAGGCTTATGGTTTCAGGGGAGTTGCACTTGATTGGTTTCGGTCTTACCTATCCGGTAGAACACAGAGTGTGGTTTTTGGAAACAGTGCATCTAGTAGGCTACCCATAGACGTCGGTGTAACACAGGGCTCAGTACTGGGTCCCATTTTGTTTTTGCTCTACGTTAATGATCTTCCTCTCATCCCTATTTCCGGTAAATTTACACTCTTTGCCGACGATACAACCAGTCTTTGGCATGATACTGACCCTGATAGAATGAAAACTACTATTGACAGTGATTTGACTTGTATGAAACGGTGGTGTGACAGTAACAAGCTAATGTTTAATGTCTCTAAAACCAAAATTCTTACTTTCAAGTGTGATCTTCAGGCTCTTGATTTTGATGACGATTTGATCAGTCCTTCTAAGTTTACCAAATTGACACACAATTGTACTGTTACCATGTTTACCGAGCATTTCTATTACCATGTTTACCGAGCATTTCTATTTACAAATAATATATTTATAAGGATAGTTTGTCAAAGTTACTAATACTTATGTTTTCCTTTCAGCTTTTGTTAACAACTTTTGTGTTTATAACAAATAAAGCTATTTTTGAATTTTTGAATTTGAAAATTTTGAGTTAACAGGAAATTTTCTCCTATAAAATGGCATATAAGGAACCACATGCTGTTCCAAACACTCCCTAATGTACCTATCAGCATTAAAGCTTCCTCCCTGTAGCGTAGCACAACAAGGTCTGTTCGGGCTTCCAAAGAAATACCACCCCATACCATCTCTCCTCCACCACCAAATTGTACTCTAGGAGAGAAACAACATTGAGCATATCGTTCTCCAAGCCTTCTCCACACCCTTTGGCGTCCATCAGGTGAATATCTTGTATAGCGAGGCTCGTCTGTGAAGAGAACATTTCGCCAATCATCTATATCTCAATCTGTATGAGCAAAGCGCTTCCTTCAATGACGTACATCTAACAGAGGGCGTGTAGCAGGTACACGAGATGTTAAATGTTGGTCTTTCAACCTTCTGCCTACAGTATTCGATGAAACCAAAATACCATGAACATCTGCCAATCTTCGAACCAAAGCTGTAGCAGGAACTGAGCGGTCTCCAAGGAATCGATCTTCTACTGCTTTTGTAATTCTTCGTCTCCCCTGACCAAGTCTTTCTTGAGTACGAACTAGCTTCCTCAAATCTTTGTATCGCATCGGATACTGTACTGCTGGGAATGACAAACGAGCGCATGGTACGACTATCACTACGTAAGGCAAAAGCTTGTGCTACTTGTCTGGTCTCATTATAAATTTTTGTCAGTATAAAACTGTTATCGTTTACGATAACAGTTTTATACTTTATACTGACAGCTTGAAAACATACCACGCACAAAAACACAACAAACGCTATACACAGCAAATTAATCTAATGTTGACAGCTGCTTGATAAGAACTTATTTGTCAAGCCACAAGAAAATGCTTAATTGTCATAACAACCCAACAAGCAAAAAATGTTGTTTATGGTTATGAATTGCATATTTTCCTTTAAACCTTGTGTTTTCTTTTAGAGTAAAGATATTGACATGAATTAAAAAAAGAGCTGTTGAGAAAAGATGAGGCTTAAGAATTCCGCACAAAAACACGTTATACAGTTGTCAAATTTTTTCCACAGGGTGTTTAAAAGTTTAAAGTAAAATGCAACTTGTCATTAACTCCTGTATAACAGCAAATCCATTGTAAATTTTTGAAACTTCGATATGAAAAAATGATAACAATAAAAACGCCTAAAGCCCGACCAAAATTATTAAAATTGTTGCAATATTGAGAATGTTATTTAGGATTGAATTTGAACAAAATTCTCTTTGTCCGGTTAATTTTGCGGGCCAGTGTATATGGTTCATTGCAAATGAAATATTCTGAAAAGTTTAAACGCCCTAGGTGACATAGGTTAAACAATATTATTTGCTTATTATTTTCATTTTGGATATTTCAATCTGTGCGCATGTTATATTTAACTGCTGTTGCCAAGCAACGAGAAGAAACAGCCATATCAAAGGATGGCCAACATAAAATGCTCATCAATTGAAATGAACGAAATGTACAGTGATTATGAGCTTCTGATGACATCACTTTGTCATTATCATTGAAATGTTTGATAGTGTTTGATATTACATGGCCCATTCCAAAAGAAACATTTTGAAAAACTGACATAAAGTCGCATGTATTCATTAATAGCTATTTATTCCACCAGTTACCTTTTTATGCAATTTTTTTTCTATTTTCGAAAATGAAACAACTTTTTGAAAAGAATAATTATATATAATATGTTTTTGATGTTTTCAAAATCAAATGTGTAGCATTTCGTGCAATCCGTTACGTAAAATAGTACTTTTTAAAATTCCTGTCAGTTATGAAGAGGGACAAAATTAGAAAAATAAGATACTTATATTCATCAGTGGCGTACGTAGAGGTAATGGAAGCAATCTTTTTCAAGAAAGATATGGTAGGTACGCCATATTTTACCTGCTCTGATTACTGACAAAATGACAACTCTCTTGTGGTTTTTTTGATAAATATCCCCTGGCAGATAATTTTTGGTTACTCAATATTATTTGTATGGATTTTGTCCTATTCTATATTTTACCTTAATTTTAATGAGTTTGGTAAAAGTAACATTTACTCTGTTGCTCTTGAGGACCTTTTAAAGGCCCTCAAGATAATGAGATCCCATTACAAGGGACACCTAGAGGACAGTTTTAAGGTATTTCTGAAAAAGTCAGCTAATGTTTGGGACCTCAAAAAACTGAATGTTGACCCAGGTCAAAGTGTCAATGCGTTTCAAGTGAAATTTACCTGCCATGTATAATCCAAATCAAAACCAATAAATCCGTTACGATACACCCATAGTTCATGCTGGTAAATCCGGTAATAAAATTTCGAACTTTTCGGCACTTTAATCAGCACAAAAGACACTTACAATTCTTGAAGCCCGCACGGCGCTCATCAAAAAATACTTTACGCTAGATATCGCTATAGGCCTGGGCATGATTTTTATAATGTTTGAAGTGTAATAAAATATGTTTGGCTATAGCTATTAACAATGCTTTGGCAAATAAAAACATCATAATAATATGGAATTTTTTCGTTTTGAAGAAATTCCACTGGATTCTTCGACGACAAAAAAAAAAACACAAAACGAGATAGCGTTCGAAATAATATGGCCAAGGTTATGATATCGAATCGACTTCTCGTTTTATCGATCATAAGGATCAACAATCAACTATAAAACTGTATAAGATAAGTCAGAAGAAGTCTGGCAGGCAATAGATGGAGTAAATCAAATTTGGTGCATCGTCTTAATGGCGTCGTTGCCAGTTTTCCTGTTTCTTTTTGCTCATTAAAAAATAAATTCAAAAACGTTACGGGTGCTTTCCAGTAATTTGCAAAATGATTAGATTTCTGTAATTTTTCTTTTCCAGTTATTACAAATTTAAAAGAAAATTAGATAGGGAAAACACAAAAACTGTTTTTATATTTATTTATATTTATTTTACGTCCCGCTATGTTTGCTTGCGAAAAAACAATCCAATCCCTGATTTCAACAGTGTTGCCACGTAGAATAATTTGCCGCAATAACGCTTGCTTTCAGCAATTTAACAATATGTTTGTCATATATCTAATTTCAGATTTTCCACATTAAGATTGATAAATTGTGACTAGTGATAATTTATCATATCCTACCGCACAACTGAAATTATAAAAGATCAGATTTGTATGTAATCTCATAAACATCGTGCACCCTTCTTTATTTTCGTGGCTCTTGGGTGAGTCTTCTTCTTTGTCTGTTAACTCTCGTGAGAGTATGGTGACATCATGTCTCAATGACTTTTATGGTGGTTCTCCATCCTTGTCTGTCTTGGGCTGCTAGGGACGCTTCTTGGATTCCATGACCGATAATATCTTTGGTTTGGTCTATCCATCTTCTCGGTGATCTGCCCCTTGGTCTTTTGCTATTTATTTTTCCCTGTTCCTGTTCTGTTCTTCTTGCTATGTGTCCAAAAAATCTTAGGTATGACTGATTAATTTTTGTTGAGAGTCTAGTATAGAGGCATTTGTTCGATGTTCCGTATATGCTATTCTTAGCATTCTTCTATACGCCCAGGTTTCAAAAGGATCTATTTTTCTACGATTTGTTACTTTTAGTGTCCATGTTTCAGCTGCGTATGTGGCTATAGGGAAAAATCAATGTATTCAGTAGTTTTAATTTTTTCTTCTGCGATATTGCTGTGTCTTTCCATATTCGAGTAAGCTTTATGGTAGAGTTTCGTGCTATTGCGAGTCTTCGTTTAATCTCCTCATCGCATCCTCCTTTATTTGTCAGAAGAGAGCCAAGGTATACAAACTTTTCAACAACTTCAAAGCCGCCGATTGCGATCCACTATCATTACCTGAGTTTTCTTTTTGCTTAACATTAAACCATGTTCTCTACTAATTTTGTCCAGTTTTATCATTACCTGTATAAGTTCTTCCTCTGAGCAAGCAATGATTAGAGTGTCATCCAATAGTGATTCCTCCTTTCCAACCTTGCAACACTTTCCTCATAATGTATTCGCCATAAATGTTAAAAAGTAAGGGCGAGACATTGCATCCCTGTCTGACACCAGCGTTAGGTCTAAATGCTTTGGATATAGTGTTATTAACTTTCATTTTCCCATAGCTATTTTCATAGAGATTTTTAAGGAGGAGAATGAGATGAGCTGGCAGTCTCATGTTCTCTAGCACCAGCCAGAGCTTTTTCTATAGTCAACAAAGCAAAGATAGGTTTTGACGTTAAATTCATATGCCTTTTCAATTATTTCTCGAATGTTCAGAATATTCTGTTCCTTTGTACCTTTGCCTGACATAAATCCGGTTTGTTCGTCTGGAATTTGTGGTCGGAGGAAAGCTTTTAAGCGATTGTTAATAACGTAAAGGATAATTTTGCTTACGTGTGACATTAGCGCAATAGTTCGGTATTTACTACAGTCCAGAGGCGACCCTTTCTTGTGTAAAACATCTATATTGATTCACACCAGTCTTTCGGCCATTCACCAGTCTTCCATATAAGTTCGCACAGTCGATACATAGTATCTATCCCCAGTTCTCCCATTGCTTTAATTGTTTCAGCCGTGGTTCCATCTCCGCTTGCAGATTTTTTGTTTTTTAGTGAACTTATGGCTTTTTCTATTCCGGATTTTAAAATTGGGAGTTCTTTTTCCATTCCGTGTACCGTTTGTTGCTGTTCATTTGTGTCTGCATTACTAAATAGTTTTTCACAGTATTGTCCTTTATTATTTTTTATTATTTGCGTTTGTGGTTTGAATTCTCTGGCTAGATATTTAACTTTTTGGTATAATTCGTGGGTCCTATTATTGTTTGCATGTTCTTCTAGTTTTTTGCATGTGTTTGAAATTTTTTTGTTTTTGTCGGCTTTACATGCTTTTTGAATTGCTTTATCAAGTTTTGTCTTCTCTTCTTGATTAATGGCATTTAAGGAAACTTTCTGCTTGCGTGACTCAATTAAAATTGTTGTTTCTTTTGTCATCCAATGCTTTTTTTATTGGAGCAGTTTCTTGGGTCGGTCAAGTTTGCCCCCCGTATTAAACAAATTTAAATAATAAATGAAGCATAATTTTGCACACATTTTGCACAATTTTGCACTCCGCAAATAACATTTTGCACACCGCAAATAACATTTTGCACACCCACAGAAGGAAAACTAGAGCTGTTTTTTATACGGGGGGGCAAACTTGACCGTTCCCCCCCGTCTGTTACAAAATTGAAAATTTTTTATGCCACTCGATTCGGAAAATTTTGCATAATTTTGCACACCTATTTTCAAATTTTGCACACTTATCTGGAGAAAGTTATGAGGTGTTAAAAATTTGAGTTTTCCCCCCGTTTGTCAAAAAGTGGAAACATTTTGATGCTGCCAGGTTCTACTACTTTTGCACAATTTTGCACACCTATTTTCAAATTTTGCACACTTTACTAGGGATAGTTATGAGGTATTAAATATTT
>MU183581.1:0-31121 GCA_016904865.1 Pissodes strobi
ACAAACTTAACAACGGTTAGACTGTATATTAATAAAGGTGTGTTTAAGTTTATAGATGAATTAAGAGTTTACCCTATACCCAATTAATTTTAAATGCATGTCTTCTCAAGGGAGGCTTAGTTCGAAGTTTTTCTCGAAAGCGACGTCACTATTTCATTAAGAGAGTTTATGTGAGCGGGGTTGTCTTATTTATATATTCGTTCTGATATTTATAAGGTAAGACTTTCTGATTTAAGTTTAGCACAGATTTCTAAGGCACTTGCACTACTTTTAAAAATCCCCAAAAACCCTTTACTGGAAATTTTGATACTTCACTCGTAGATTCGACTCCCTCTACTTTTTAGAATCCCCTAGGTGTCGTATACTTGTGCATACGTCCATCCAGGTTAGGTAAGGACCTGATCACCTTGTGCCTGTACACAGGTGTTTACAGATATGGGGGTTGTGGGATAGAACAATTAGAAGTTTTTTTCTTCTTTATTCTTCATGCTTTACATAAACATTTCTTGCTTATATAGCATTTCACCTGGGAACTTTGCCCTTGGGCTTCTCTGGTACCAAAATTTTTGCTTCGACTTCCTTGATCGTCAGTCAGCTACTTCAGTCCATATATGCTCAACTTCCCAATGCCTAAATTCCTTGCTGTGACTTTCTCGTTTAGATACTCCGTCGTTGCAGTCTTATTTAGGCCGGAGAACACTTTACTTTATAATACTTCCTCGTATACACATTATTCTTTCTGTATATACCCCTGACTCACAGTTTCAATGGCAACTCAGTTTTTCCTGCTTTTCTCGACAACGATAATTATGAAACTGGTCCATTTACTTTTGCTTTACTATATATATCTTCATATTTGCTTCTCCTATTTATTTTGCATACATAGTGTACTAATCTTCTCAATAATATTCACTTAACATGACTTATTCTAGCTTCATTTATCTTCATAAATCCTTCTATGATCTATACTATATTTATTTTTCTATAAACAAATTATTAACTTCCTAAGTGTTTGTATCTATGTACTTGTCTTATTAACACTCGGGTTTATATTATGCTATATATTTTCCTTATTTATAATTTAACCTCCTAAGTGTCTTGTATATATAACTTCCTATGAGCACTTGGGTTTTATACTATTTACAATGAGGCTACGGGTCTCTCCTAGTTTTCGTGTTTGTGCTTAGTTTCTTATTTTACTTGAGTAATGGTTCCATATAAATATATTTTTCCTATCCTCGTCCTCTTCACTTGTTTCTCCTGCTTCCTGCTCCATGGTATCCTTTAGTTTCATCTATACAAATCTGTTGTATTGCTCCATATAGTTAACTATATATGTTTTTTAGGTATGGACTTATTTTTCCTACCTTCGCCAAAATAGCAGATTCCCACAACGTAGCTAACCTCTTTCTTTCTTTGTTCCAGGTATGAACCTAGACCCCTAGATGGCGCCTTTGTCTTCCGCGACGCAGACCGCCTGTAGATGGCGGCACTTGACCGTACTTCGGCGACCGTCCGTAGATGCAGCACGTGGCCGTACTCTGTCTTCGTGACGCCGACCGCTCGTAGATGGCGACACATAGCCTTACTTCGGCGCGTGATTCGAAATTAATATGTGCTTATTATATGTATATATCTTATGCAATAGCTAAACTAGCCTAGCCTGCATTTATTAATGGTTTAATTGCTTAATGATTGACTTGATTTTATTGTTTAATTTAATTTATTACTGTTTTTGTGACGAAGATGCATTAAGATGGCGGCACTAGGCTCAATTAATACTAAATCGCATGGCGTGCGAGAGGTAGACTTAATTTATTTTTTTTTCTCGAAAGCGACGTCACAATTTTATTAATAAAGTTTATGTGAGCGGGGTTGTCTTATTTATGTACTCGTTTTGATATTTATAAGGTAAGTCTTTCTGATTTAAATTTATCACAGATTTCTAAGGCACTTGCACTACTTTTAAAAATCCCCAAAAACCCCCTTACTGGAAATTTTGATGCTTCACTCGTATATTAGACTGTCTATACATTTTAGAATCCCCTAGGTGTCGTATACCTGTACATACGTCCATCCAGGTTAGGTAAGGACCTGATCACCCTGTGCCTGTGCACAGGTGTTGCCTTATATGGGGGTTGTGGCATAGAACAACTAGAAGTGCACTTATGCACTGTACCCAGCTAGATTGAGCGGAGTTGAGAGAGCCGTAAGCCTGATGAATTTGGCGTTTGCCTGCATATTTATATGTTACAAAATTCTGATGGCTGCATCATTAAGGATTAAAATCGCTCCCGTCAACCGTTCAACTTGTTTATAATTAACTGTGAATGTTTATATAATATTTGTCAAGTTCAAGTTCAAACTTAGGACAAGGTGATATTTAATTAGTAGGTTTATGCTTTTTAGTAGTTCACAATATTAAACCTAAACAAAAATATAATTCTCAATAACAAAAATAAAATGTCTTTGGTCGAATATTAAAAAAACATAATGCATCATCAAATTCTTATACTAATGCCTCTAAACTTTACGTCTCACCTTCGCCCTAGAGAAACGAGCGATCAAATCTTCAAAATCTAGATTATTTAATAAGTCACTCTCTATTGTAAATAGACCAAAATGATAAGCTCGCATGCGATATCGAGGATCGAAGATAATTTTTTATTCACCTCAAGGATGAAAAAGATCGTTCGGCAGAGCAATTCCTCACAGCCATAGCAAGGTACATTCAAAGAGCAATAATGGCTAAATTTGAACATGAAGGCGATGAATAACGATGTATTTCCAAATATTCCTTAAAATGCATGCATTCGGTAGGAAATGCCTTCTCCAGATCGGTTATAAATATTTGTCACAGTTTTTAGCTCTAATTTGGATAACAGTTTTGTGGTAGGAAATCGCTAAATACATGAAATCGTAAAGCGATGTCCTTGTAAGCTTTACTCTTTCTTTCCAATGTTGTTGACAGGCGATCGATAATTGTCAAGTACATTTCTACTTCAAATTTTTGTTCCGATGTAAACAACTTGTCATTTTAAAAACTCTCGTCAAAATGAATTTTTCTTTTTTGAATTCTAGTTTCAGTTTCTACAGAATTTAAAATAACATTCTCTGCGAAACTGCCTAAACTTGCAGCTATGTCCTTGATATCTATAGCCACCGACTGTGAGTTGTTACTAACTGTATTGGTACGGTCTAAAATTGTTGCCCAACTCCAATAAGACATATTTTCTGATTTTTGTAACTTGGTAAGGAGTCTATTAACTTCACTTCGTACATATAATAATCACGGTTTTTACTTGTGCCTGCCCTCAGGGTATGCAAAGCATTTATTTATTATGGTAGGAAAACATGAATAGGATAGTGCTATTATCTGTTATTTTTGCCGCCCCTAAAATTTGTCGTTGGAAGCAGCTGCTTCCTCTGCTTCATGACCAATCCGGCGCTGGTAGCAGAAGGAGTTAGAGGAAGCTGTTTCAAGTCTTCAATATTAAGGCTTTCTGTACATGATCATGTATCTCCCTCTATATCTAGCTGTACAGATTATGCCTAAATGTTTTATGCTATTGCATGTTATGGGTATGAATTATGAATGACATGAGTTGCACTTTTTCGTATTTCAAGATTGTGTCCACTTCTTTTGCCAAAGGGGTATACATTTCAGTGTAAGTTTTGCTGATAGTGTTATCTCTTGATATCGCTGCGAGTATTAGATATGTCGTCTTGTTCTTGTCCAGTAGTACGAGATCTGGTATGTTATGTGTAATAGCTTTTTCAGTGCGTATGGTTATATCGTAGTATAATCTGAGTCCATTATTTTCCAATTACCGTTTGGTGCGAAATTATTATAATATCGTGTTTCTGTTGATCAGGTTAAAATTAACTGCGATTTTTTTGTGTATAATGCGCTTAGTGATTCTCCTTGAAAAATTCCTCTTTTAATTTTTATGGTGTCGGTTTTTATGTCTTCTTCTCCTGTTGTTGAATCTACATTTATTCTTCAGGCGTTAATGATCGTTGACAGTGAATTTCTTATAGTTGGATGTGTTTTGCAAATTTGTAGTATTTACTTTAGCCATGAATATGGCTTAGAGTCGAAAGTTTTCTTGTAATCTACGTAAGGTCTTTTGCTGTTTTCCCGTTTGTTTTATCGTCACAGAGTCTATTATTAACTGTTCCTTGCATCTTTGACCATTCCTCCTACAGCCTTTCTGCTCTTCCGATGAGAGATGCTATTATTTTATACAGTGTCTGTAAACAAGTTGTCGGTCGATAATTAGCTGGATTTCCTGTGTTGCGATTTTTTGGTTTTGTACATATATGTTTTATTTTCTGTTAGGAATTGTGGCAATAAATGTGTGTTTTTTATTAATATATTTATTTGAATAGTTAGGTATGTGAATTGTTTATGTCAAAAGTTTTGTATTTTTTATAACGTTTGCCACTTTTCTTTTGTGATATTTTGTAAACCGTTTGGTTCTTTTGTCTCTTCTTGCCTATTCGCCTCCTAGGCGATTATGTCGCCTGGATTTTGACCACCGATTTGTTCTCTATTTGGTGTTATTACTTCAACTTCCTACGTGGCTTTTATTTTCTTATGGAACAGGTTTTATTTCGTCTGAAGAAAGCGTTACCTGTTTTTCTGTAGTAGGATTCTTTCTATTTACAGGGTTATTTTTGATATTGGAAATGGGTTGACGTCTCCTTACTCAGCGGTTGCTTTAGTACACCCAACTACTATTATCCACCAACTTCTCGTGTCCATATGTGTATAAGTTTCATACTAAGGAACTACATACTCAATTAAAAAGTGATATTCTGTTACTCTGTGACTGTTTTTATGGATCTTCTAGTTTGCTCAACATATATTTAGAGTATTGTTAAATGCTTTGCACAAACGGAAAATGATCATTGCTAGTAACACTTCCATTGCATATAGTGCATGTTCAGATATTATTTAAAATAACTTAGAAATTAGAAAGGATACATTAGAGCTGCAGGACTATAATTAAACGTGGGTATTTATTATGGCAGTTATTACTATCGGGACATGCACTAATGCTACATTGAGAGAGTGAAAATAAAATTATAATGCTCTTGCAGTTTATACAAAAACATTACCAACGTGTCTTTGTATAAAATTAATTTACTTAACGGAATTATAAACGAAACCGGCAACAAACTAAAAATTACCACTCAAACAAAATACGAATACATGATTCCACGAATGACGAAATGAAATGATGAGAGTAAGAAACTAACAACAACTAGAACAGTATAGACATTAGTAACAAGAGTTTATAATATTCTAATTGAGAATAATACGAATGCTATGAACGCGAACGAAGCCACGGGTAAAAGCTAAAGGCGTCCTAGTCCTTTACTATACTCTTCAAAATATCTGTAGAAAATTTCAGGATGATCGGTTAAGTAGTTTACGCGTGGAAAATATGACTAAAACTAACCGTAAAAATCAACGCGAACAAAGCCACGGGTAAAAGCAAAAAGCGTCCTATGTCCTTTACTATACTCTTGAAAATATTTGTACAAAATTTCATGATGATCGGTTGAGTAGGTTATGCGTGAAAGTGTAAGAAGGAAACAACCCTATCCTGGTTACGACTTACATACCAGATTTATACATAAGTTTGGAATATGCCTTTTTGTCCGAAGCGATCTTTCATGTCACCGCGAGGAAACACTTGAACCGAACAACCTTGACGTCATGTGGCTCAAGTTCATCGTCAAGGGATTAACCAAGTTTTATGTTGTCATTGTTGTCTCTATCGCCCTCCGAGCGATAGAGCCTATCAAAGTCTTTTTACAACACTAGCCACCACTTTTAACTCAAAACAGGTCGATCACCCCAGTTCAGAAATAATCGTTCTGGGAGACTTCAATGCCCACAACACCAACTGGCTCAAACATCCATCTCAACAAGACTGACAACGCAGGTAGAAAAGCTGAAGCATTTGTCATCAGCTGCGGGCTTACTCAACTTGTAGACGAACCAGCTTGAATCTCAGACCTTTTGCTAACCCCCAATCTTGACCAGCACACAATTACAGTTGGTCCGCCTTTAGGTACTTCCGACCACAAACCTATTACAGCGGTTTGTATGCCACTTCTACAGAAGGATCCACCATTGCCTCGCAAAATCTGGCATTACACTTCTGCAAACTAAGGGAGTTCTACTTATATTTTCCTTGGCTCGACGTCTGCTTTGGCACTGATGACCCGTCAGTCTGCTGCAAAAAGATCACGCAAGTAATCTCCTCAGTAATGCAAATTCCATCAAGTTACCGTCAAAAGGAAAGCCCTGGTTCGACGGAAGATTCGCAAGAGCTGTAGGTAGGAAATGCAAGCCTACCAGTACTTGCAGCAAAATTAGACCGCTGAAAATCGCAATCACTTTGTCGAAGCAACAAACGAATGCAAGCGTGTGATCGACGAAACTAAGGACACCCACAATCAGAGGATCAGGAATAAACTTTTGCAATGCCCCAGTGGCTCCAGGAATTTCTGGTAGGTAGCAAAGGCAGTAAGTAATAACTTTACAAAAACGTCTCTCCCACTTAGACAAACGTGGCATCACGGCAACTTCAGCCATGGAAAATGCAAACATGCTCGCCAAAATTTTCTCATCGCATTCTACCTTAGACGTCCCCCAAGGCAAGGCTCTCCACGCCATATGGAACATCAACACTAGCATGCCAGAAGTCAAGTTTCATCACCGTGATATTCGTAAAATACTTAAAGAACTAGAGACGCAAAAGGCATCAGGACCAGACGGAATACCTGCCATCGTGTTAAAGAACTGCGCCAACGAACTAACACCCGTATTTTCCAGACTTTTGTCTCTGTCTTACGGAAAAGGGATTTACCCATCTTCTTGCAAAGTCGCTCGAGTGCAACCTGTTTCAAAAAAGACAAGAAAGCCACACCCTCAAACTATGGCCCAATTGCCTTGCATCCAATAATCTCCAAAGTCAGTCTCAACGTGTAGTCAATCAGCAACTACTCCTCGAGAAGAACACAATAATCAGCGATAATCAATACGGCTTTTGCAAAGATAGATGTCACTCATAAATGGAGTAGGGCAATTGAGAACTACGGATAGTCTCGAGCGATTGCGTAGGATATTTGAAAGGCATTCGACAAAGTTTGACATGACGGACTGCTCAACAAACTGCCGTCCTTCGGACTGCCAACCTCTCTCTGCAGCTGGCTTGCCAGTTTTCTTAAGAGCCGATCTCTGCACGTTGCAGTTGATGGACACATCTCAGATACATTCACCATTAACGCGGACGTGCCTCAGGGTGCAATACTTTCACCAACTCTGTTCCTCACCTATATTAATGACCTGCTGGCCGAAACCAATAATCCTGTTGGCATGGCCACGTTGCTAACATCGCAAAATCAGCCTCCCAGAAGCTTGGTGCGCTATTTCGCAACAAAAAACTGTATACATCGCAGCAGTTACTCTTGCTCTACAAAGCGCAAATAAGACCGTGCTTAGAATATTGCTCACACATCTGGGGGACCGCACTAAAGCACACCCTAAAGCTGCTGGATTCCATTCAGAAGAGAGCTGTGCGTCTCGCCGGCAACCCGGAGTTGACCCGGACTCGGGATTGTCTGGAACACCGCAGACATGTGGCCGAGATGCACGTGCGCACCAATGCGTCGTACAACTGGAAACACCTAGAACTTCGCTCTACAAGAAATCCTTTGTCTGGCGCACTGCATCGCTGTGGAACTCACCCCCAGGACGTTTGCTTCCCCCTAATTACAACCTACTCTATTCAAGAACCGTGTCAATCAGCATCTTCGCACACACACCGCTCGTCGAGCGCCATAGGATCTCCCTTTAGTGTGTGTGCCACTGCCATAAAAATAATAATAATAATTTTCACAATATCATCATGGGGTGAATTTCTGAGTAAAAATACTTCTTTTACTCGACCCTAGCCGTTACGCCCTCTCGTGGCCACTTTATAACCATACAAATATTTTCCAGCTATTTCTTTTGGCTACTTTTGTCAATAAGATTTTTTTTTGGAAGTTGTGTAAGTAATACTTGTCAATATACAGCCATTTACCCTCGCTTAGTTGGCCACCCTGTACTTACCAGTTAAAGCAAATATGAAAATGTCATCTTAGGCAAAAATGATTTAGTCAAATTCAGACCTGTAAAGAAATCATGAACTAGCGAATAAATCCAGTCAACGTAGCTCGAACGCAATACTGCCTCGAACCCACAATGCCATCATCGACATATTTTAAATCGCGTCTTTGAAAATGTAGCAACTTTTTATAACTAGCATTTCTCCATACACAGATTACTTTATGAGCATTTGTTGGACGAGAATATACACCATATTCTGTGGCATGTTGGTGATGGATTTACGATGACGAACATGGGATCTAGGAAATGCTTTGATTTAAAAAAAATATATTACCGTATATTCAATGATCGACTGTAAGCACATGTTGGCTTTTTGTGTCATGTCTTTAGGAATGTTTCAACATTATATGACTGATTTTAAAAAAATTGTATCTAAAATGGCTAATCAGCCATTCAAAATACGAATAATTTGGAAAACTAAATTAGATATGCCATTAAGATATATAAAAACATTTTTAAAATTCGGAACAGATACGATTCAGTTCTTGGTAATAAACCTGATTTTTTACCATAAAACAAAACGTGTTTCAAATGGCTTACAAAATAATTCAGCAATATTTTGCATAATAACATGCTATCTGGGAATCTTTTCCGTACTTTATAGAATACTTTTGATGTACTAATATGCAGCCGAAGCTCCTTGCAACCATTGCCTAATTGTAATAATAAAGTTTCTGCCAGTTATAAAATATTTAAAAACCTGAAAAAAATGTTAATGTGGAAAACAAGAGAAAATGGATGCTATGATTTCAAAAATTCCTGGGAAGGTTTACAAGTAGGGATGAGGAAGACATTGCTAAATTTGACTTATCAACCAAGAAGATGCTTTTTCTTAAATAACCGAATTAACTCACCCGCAGCCAAAAATTGTGAAGCATCATTGCAGCTCCTTTTAATTACTCATTTTGCAGCCAGTTTGAAATTTTCATGTTGGGTGAAACTGTTATTAGTTTTATTGATTAAAATTTTTATTAAAATCGACTCTCAGGTATATCAGAAGGTGGCGCTAGCAAGCATGAATTGCAAATTTTAAAACATTAATAAAGGCTATTGCCGTCAATAAGACTGTACCCCCTACCACATATCTTAAAGCGCAATTAAATTTTTGCACGCGAATTGCCAGAAATCATCTAGCCAGATTTATGGCCATCGAACAGTCCCAATCTGAATAATGTTAAAGTCAACTACAACAATGACCTACTGACGCGACGCTGCAACATAGACATACACCCCAAAAAATTAAATATTTGTCTTGCTGTAGGAAAAGTAAGAACTGATTTTGAATATTTTTGATTTCCTGATTCCAAAAGGACTTGTTTTTTCGAAGCAGCTTTAGCCTTTGTGATACATGCTTGATTTGATTTTTAGTTCTGACAAGAGACAAAAATAATAATGACTCTGCTAGAGGTGGGTTTAGACCAAAGGAACAAAGAACTAGAGCTAGAACAAGAGCTAGAACTTTTGCTTTTTTGGTGTAAACGATAATTCGTTTTCGTCATTTACACCAAAAGAATACCAACGAGCAAGACTGACAACAACAAGACGTAGAATGTCTGCACATGCTCTAGACATATTTAGATCAGGCGAACGAGTGCTCATTGCTCATTTATCAAGTGTCTGTGGCCGGTAGCCTGACTCTGATGATATTGTGATTGCAAGTTCTGCATTTATCATTCTGTCTCAATTACGTAAAAAAGGAAAAAAAGGAATAGGCGGTGGTAGGTGATGAATTTAATTCGAAGAAGAAGACTGGATAATGTGGGTGATACAATGGTGAGCATGCAACAACAAGAAGAAAGTGGTCAATACAAAAATTTTTGTAGAATGGCGACACAGGATTTTAACTACTTATTGTCTGATCAAAGACAAAATTAGCATATCAAATACGAATTATAGAGGATTCGATCCCAGCATGTGACAGGCTAGCACTGACTTTAAGGTTCTGAGCAACTGGAGATTCTTGTCGTCCGGACTGCAAGATCTCGTATTTGCAGCTGAAAAAAATTTATGCAAGCCTGATGTTTCTTTCTAAAACAGCTAAAGCCACAATGAGTAATACTATCTCTGAAGTATATGCTGTGATAATAGAACCATTGGCTGATTACGTTAAAGTAAGTAACACATATGAATTATACTCATTATTTTTCAAAACATTTAATGAACAAAAATAAGTGAAAAACTATTACTTAAAAGTGTTAATGTAATTTATTAAAGTATCTTCATGTGCTGAAATATATTAATCCGGAATGGTTGAGCTGTGTTTGTAGCAGATAGAGAAGGCACCTTTTCTAGAGTTGTGTAGGTGTATGTATTTTGTGACCTGCAGAATGCAGTTGATCTCTTGTCATGAATGTATTTTGTAATGAATTTTGTGAATTGTCGGAAGAATATGAAGACATCGGAGTTGATGTTAAACTTGATTTAAATTTTCCTATATCAGTGTCAAACTGTATATTATTTATATAATATTCAACTATTGCTCTAGTACGTTTTGAATATTCACAATGTTTTGAAGCAACATGGTTCCCAAAAACTTGGCTACTGTCCCTTATAGGCCAGTCAGTGGGGTGTTTTGCCCTACAAAAGGTGGTGTAGTAGTAATTTTTTTAGATGTTGTTAAGGTTTAGGCCTTAATGAAAAATCCAAGTTTTCGATCTTGGGGTGCGACCGCTCGAGCATCCATCTTGGATGGAAGGTACAGCAACGAAAAATTGAACATATTTTCCAAAAAAAATAGAAAAACTCCCCAATTTTGTAATATTTCCGAAATCCTCGTTATTTTTTACATAGTTATAATCAGCAGCGGCTGGTGAGGTAGTGCCACGGTGCCACGGAGCCATGGCACTACATTATTTTTCTGAAAAAAATATGTTATAACCTTCATATGTCTCATTAAAATATAACGCACAACATAAAAAGAAACTGAAAAATAAGGTAGTGCAATGGCATCGTGGCACCGTGGCACTACCTCACCAGCCACCGCTGCTTGTAATATTTCCGTGCGTTCTTAGTTCTACTCATTTCCACACCACCTTAAGCCCCTTGAGGTAGAGTAAATGGCGCGTGTTTTTTATGGTGATATCCCCGATAGGCCTAATCCACAGCGTCGCAATCTTAGAAGGAAATGACGCATGAACCTCGCAATTTATTAGCGTTTTCCTTTCTTTGATGGTCCGGGTCGGTTATCATCATAATCGGTGCTTATGGGAGGGAATACATTGCACTTCCATTGCTAAGTCTTGGTCATCTTCGTCCTCACTATCGATTTGAACCTCCGGGACATTTTCGCATGACTGACCACTGCAGAAGCCACACACAACGGAACACTTCAACCCAGCTTTTCTGCAACCACATGCTGTGCCGCATCCTTTTCTACAACTGCATGAAATGAATTTCAATAAGTTGTCGGGTGCTGCTTGTTTTGTCATGGTGAGTGGAACAAGCCCATTGCTGCCAAGTTTCCAGCTCCAGTTTTTCTCGATTCCATACCATTTATGGACTTGATGATATGTCCTGAAAGAATGATACAGCGCATCATCCTTCGTTGGTGGCAAAGAAGCAAGATTGGATTTACTTTTTGTGCTTGATCTAGCAAAACGTTGATAGCGGATTTCTTCTAAGGTGTCTTCTTCCATGTTGCCACCATACAAAGCAACGAGAAAGCGTGCTCCAGCATCTGCGATGTCCTCTGGTGTTGCATCCTGATGTTTGAAGATGCCAATGGTGTCACTGAGTCCTGCTGTTTTCTGGAGAAGCGAACAAAACTTCATTTTTCCTTGGTTGAAGATTGACGATGTCGTGTCACAGCCACTAAAAGCATGGAGAACAGAATGATTTCAGCTACTTCTTCATGTTTTAAACCATTAGCTGAATATATTCTTTCAGCAATTTTGCCTCTTCCTGGTTTGCGGAGGTAGATGTTTCCTTGAGATGGTGCCAGTGCTGTCAGCAAAACAAGAAGATCAACGTCTTCGCGAACTACGAAAACAGCATCAAATTTTGGGCACAAGGAAATCGCTGTTCTGACAATCAACACATCAGCATATTCTTCCCTCTGGTTGACACTAAATAGCAGCCTGCTCCATTTTTTTTGTCAGCATTGAAATTAAACGGGCTTTATTGTTTTCGTTGGCTAAAGGTATGGTTCCGCTTGTGCGTCGGACGCATGCAGTGGCTGCATGCAGCGGTCGCTGCGTTCGACGGAGAGACTCCTCATTCGGAATTACGAACAAGTGGTTCATCTTGTGCGACGCAGCAGTCCGCCGCACAAGGTAAACCACTTGTTCGTAATTCCGAATGAGGAGTCTCTCCGTCGAACGCGGCGGCCGCTGCATGCAGCCACTGCATGCGTCCGACGCACTAGCGGAACCATACCTTAAAAATAATTCCTGGGTAACTTGAACGGGCATTGTTTCATCGAAGAGAGCATCCGCAGACATATGCTTCTTCGATCGGCGAAGTCTTTCTGCGGCCTTGGTATTCCTTTTGCCTCCATCACTCGGATATCCATCAAAAACAACGACTGCATGTGAACCGTAGTGATTTCGTAAATATTGAACGTACTTTTCGGAAATGGACGCAAATGAATCATTACGGTGCCATACAACTTTGTGCAAAAGGTATCCTCCATCCAAAACATTGATTTGGTTTTCTCCGAATTCCACACCTTCTGGAAGTTGTGTAAAAACTTTGTACAATGAAGATTTCGTACCTTTGCGCATTTCTTCCTCTGAAAAAAGCGACAAAGGAAATGGAGTAAGCTCGAATTCAAGATAACCTTTCAACGCGTCGTCGGATTTCTTCGCAATGCACATTCTTTGAAACAGCATGAGTGGGTTGATGGAAAGTGTTGCTTTCCCGACTTTTATGCTACTGTTGACTGCTGCCTATGGGATGACCTTCACAACAACTAAGTCAGAGTAACTTTCATTCAAACGTTTATCACAAATGAAACACAAATTAACTTCGGGATTTGCCATACCAAAACTTTAAGAAACTTACAAAAAACAAGAAACTTACAAAACTTACAAGATAGGACTGCGACGAGTACTTTGCGTCAACAAACAAACTGACATTAGACGCTAAATTGACATTACTGGGCAACCATTTTATTATAACATTTGTTTCTCCATAGCCCGCTTGACAAAATACAGGATGATTCAAAAGAAAGCGGCATCCTTTCGGGAACGTAATCCTTGCATAAAAATTAGACAAAAAGGTCCATGGGTCCGAAAATGCTTCATTTTGGAGATACAGGGTGCTGAAAGTAAAAAATGCCATATTTTTACTCAACTAAAAAAACGGTACGTTACTGCTTTTTTCAAAATAATTTTTTTTTCGTAATCTTCCACTAGTTTCTAACAAAAATTTTCTGTCCCTGAACGGTTTCCGAGTAAAAAAATTAAATTAATTTACCAATTGCCAATTTCGTTACCTGCAAAATATTCTTTGCCCTTTTTTCCTCCGCCCAAATTATTACTCCGCCCAAATTATTACTCCGCCCAAATTGTTCCGTCCTTTTGACGATATCCCATTGTACTTGATACATCGAAAAAATATCGATATCTAACTTTTATTCCAACATTTTCATCGCAAGATTAACCGCTGCGGATATATTTTGAAAAATACAGTTTTTTGTATCTTTAGTTCAAGATGGCGGCTCGAGCGGTCCCTCCCCAAGGTCGAAAACTTGGATTTTTCATCAAGGCCTAAACCTTAACAACATATTAAAAAATTACTACTACACCACCTTTTGTATGGCAGAGGCCTTTAATGGCCCCCACAGATTGGACTACTTAACTGTCCCTTAGATTCATAGTTATCTTTTAAAATATTGAAGGCTCCCAATACTCGAGGATCTTAAGTATTAGATTTTTTTTTTGGTTGCGAATGTGTTGTTGAGTCAGACTGTGTACCACCGCCGCCGTCAGTCTCCATATAATCGGTTCCTTCTTCTCCATTTTGCTCATTCTCCTGCTCAATTATATTGGCCTAAGAAAACAGAATATTATACACTCTAAAGTTTATATTATTTTATATAATATTATTTTCAGACACCATCAACACATAAAGAATGGCTATCAATCGCATGGGAATATAAAGACAAATGGAATTTGCCAAACTACATCGGTGCTATAGACCAGAAGCACCTACAAATAGCGGAAGCGACTTTTTAATTATAAATCAAATTACCCTAGTAGACGATAACTATAATTTTATATTCGCTGATGTTGGTTTTCAGGATGTTGGAGTTCTCAGAAACACTGCTTTCAATCAGAAACTTCAAAATAATGAATTAAATTTGCCGGGTGACCACAGCCTTATTGGACGACAACAAACAATACCTTTCATACTTGTAGAAGATGACGCGTTTCCTTTACAACGATATATTATGAAGCCGTATAGTGGTAAACATGCCAAGGGATCCCCAAAACGAATTTATAACTAATGTTTATCAAGAGCAAGAAAATGCGTTTGACATACTTACAGCAGTTTTTCGTGTATTGCGGAACACTATGTAACTGCAACCAGATAAAGCGTTCCTCATCATTATGGCTTGTGTATGCATACATAATGATCCGATGAAATGGAAAGCTTCCAGCATCTTGTATAAATCAACTGGTATGATGGACAGAGTTGTAGATGGAGTCGTTGATCCAGGCCAGACTATTTTAATTACACTGATTTTTTGCCATGGCAAAATAATGCTGCATAGTTTCCATTTTTTTTTATGGCAGTGGCACACACACTAAAGAGAGATCCTATGGCGCTCGACGAGCGGTGTGTGTGCGACAAGGTTCTTGAATAGTGTAGGTTGTAAGTTGTAAATTAAGGGGGAAACAGATGTCCTGGGAGTGAGTTACTCAGTGATGCAGTGCGCCATACAAAGGAGTTCTTGTAAAGCGATGTTCTAGGTGTTTTGGTGCGCTCTTGCCGTCTGTCGTGACTGTCTGACAGACTTGCCAGGGGCGGGATGAGGCGCGCCAAATCCTGGGAACATCTGCCGTGAAAGTATCTGTTAAACAGGGGGATCTCGGCCATATGTCTGCGGTGTTCCAGACTATCCAGATTCCGGGATAACTCCGGGTCGCCGACAAGACGCACATCTCTCTTTTGAATGGAATCCAGCAGCTTGTGCTTTGGTGCGGCACCCCAGATGTGTGATCAGTATTCTAGGCACGGTCTTATTTGCGCTTTGTAGAGCAAGAGCAACTGCTGCGGCGTATACAGTTTTTTGATGCGAAATAGCGCACCAAGCTTCTGGGGGGCTGATTTTGCGATGTTATCAACATGCCAGGACATATTACCGTTGTGGAGACACCCAGCGATTGCCGAGGATGAAGGAATGGTCGATCCTGCCATAATGATGTCAGAGCCCGCCGTATTGGCCCTCTTGGTAAATGTGGCAGCTTGGGTCTTTTCTGCATTAAACTGGACCAAATTTCTGTTGCCCTAAGTTTGAACTTTCTCCAGGTCTTCATTAATTGCTGTAATCTGTTCCTGTCTGCGGTGATAAGTCTCAGTCGCTGGTAAAGGCTTATCTGATCTAAATTGGGAGACAAGGGTACTGTCATCTGCAAAACTGTAAACAGGATTATTCGTTTCGGTCAGCAGGTCATTAATATAGATGAGGAACAGAGTTGGTGAAAGTATTGCGCCCTGATGATATAAACGATATGGGGGATAAATTGCTAATTATGCTACCAAATACTAAGACCAAAAGATCAAGATCTTTTTTAGTTACGGAATATTTGAGCGTTTACAGAAAATATGCAGCCTCCAGACCCTCGAATTTGAATAATGGACGTTTCTTTTATAAGTATGCAAACGGTAAAGCACACCAACAATTTATTGGCATTCACAAGTTCGGTAAAATGCTAGAAGAAATTGCTACTTTTCTGGCACTAGCCCATGCAAAAGAATATACTGCGCACACGCAGAACTTCGGCCACGTTGCTGGTGCATTCTGGAGGGGACATAACAATGTTGAAGCAACAATAAACCTTTAGCGATCAGACCGCAGGGAGCTCCGAGCGTCATGCAAAAGTAGGGGCACGACTCCAAGGCCATCTAGTGTATGTGGTGTTGACTCGAGCGATTCTATTCGCGTTATGTCTTCGTGATGCAATCAGTATTCAACATAAGCCGTGGTGGTCTAGAGGTTAAGATGGTTGGGTCTCGATTCTGTGGATATCGGCGGCGGCTCGGATTCGAACCCCGTTGCTTTTTTTAATTTTTTTTTACGGTTAAGTTTCTAAACAGTTTTTTTCTTGATTTTGGGTATGTCATGGGTTAGTTTTGGTTAGCAAACAGTTTTTTTTCTTGGATTTAGGTATGTCTTGGGTTACGTTTGGGTTAGCCCCTGGTTAGTTTCCTTTTCTTGAGCCCCCGTAGCGAGCGGTAGCGAGCGGAGGGCCATACGAAAGGTACAATATTACTTATTGTAATACGTGCCCCTAGTTTTGCATGACGCTCGGAGCTCCCTGCGGTCTGATCGCTAAAGTCTAGTGAAGCAACATGGGGGATGGAAGTCTTCCGCGGTCGCGGAGGGCTATATCGAGGACTCGCTGGCCAATAAGTCGAACATCGGTAATAACATATTTTCAGGGGTTTCCGGAGCATCAAGTAGTGTGGACAATAACATTGTTAATTTTACGAAAAAGGAGGGAAGTGGAGAGAGTTCAATTGTATTAAATAATTGCTCACAATTCACCATTAATATTTCTAATAAGTAAAATTTTCCTGTTGTAGTTTGTAGTTGTAATTTAATAAAAGCAGTTTTGTGTAATTTTCTTTAATTAAAACTCCATCAATTTGTGTTTGCCTACTATCATTGTCAATTTTAATTATAAGTTTGATTTAAATTATTACCTGGAACGTTGCATAGCAACGAACTTTTTCTGCCTAGGCAGAAAAAGTCCACTTTTTCTGATTAGGCAGTAAAAATACACCTTTTAAGCCAGTCAAGTGTCATTAAGAAGCCGCTTTTAATGTCATTTGGAGAAAAATAACTATTGTATGAAACAAAAAGCAATTACTACGCCTATGTAATAGCCGAAACCTTTTTCGGTTTCTTTTATGATTTATGACTGTTTTATTATTATTTTTTCTAATTTTAAAACGAAATTTAGGTGAATTATTCTAAATCTATTTTGCAAAGCCATTTTATCACTACTTTTGTTAACACCAACGTTTCATCTAAAAACAGCAACTACAATAATCTAACAAATTAAAGCAGTCATTTAAATCGAATATGTGGTACCTAGCTCAATTAAATCCTTTTGATTACTTCCTTGAGTAAATTTATGCGATAATATACAGGGTATTACATTTAAAAATGCGATTATCTTTCATACATTTGTATTTTGTTATTCTTCCTTATATAATTCAAAACATGTTTAAATTGCAAACCATTGAACGACCTATTTATAGAGATATTATATTGCGTTGTGGCCAAGCTGGTCGTTTAAAATTACTTATTGATTTCTGACGGGCGCGCCATGTACATATACTCTTTTTAACATCAAATTCCATTCAGCAGGAGAGACGAGGAATTCTGCGGAAAAAGTTGTCACGTAGAAAAAGAAAGCGAGTTTCGCAGTCATACGTTTCAATGTATATTTTGATATTCTGATAATGTTTCCTATAAATCAAATATAACCGTTTTTAAATTATCCAGTTCTAGCATCGGCGATCAGCAACAACTTTATTTTCACTCAAAAACGTAACTTTCAGTAAAAATTATAAAATATATCTTGAGCTTAACTCTCATTGTCAACTGTTCGACCACAAACATCCATATTCGAAAAATACATCTCACATATTATTTAAAAACAGTGATGCGAAACGTGTGCGGTTTTACATTCAACTATTCTCGCCTTGTGCATTTGCATACTAATGATTTTTTACATGTTTATTAGATCTGATTGTTTGAAGATCAATTAATTAAAATGTAAGGATATTCATAAATCATCGTAATTATTTAATTGTTGTCAATAGATTTGTATGAGAGATATAGCAATTATAATTTGTTTAAAGCAAAAAAAATGTTTGATTTGTTTTGCGATTTTCAATTCGAATTCGAAATATGATAATTCTCTTTAAATTCATGTCAGACTTATTATTTACACCAATTCAATTTCATGCTTTTAAACTTTCTTTTTTATGTAGTTCGGTTTCTAAGATCATGATATTTTAAAAGTCAAAACTATGTCTAGTACTTCGCGTGTGTTTCTTAAGTGCAGTTGAGTTCGCTGTATCGAACTTGTGCCCATTCAACCTATTTTCGAGATGTTGACTGTCTTGGCCTATATATACCGAGGGGGCAATTTCTGCAGGTGACTTTGTATATAACATGTAACATTTTATTTTTAGGTATTTCAAATTCAAATTCAAAATCGTTTATTGTCCATTTTGCAGGATGCTTTAGACAATAAAAAATTAAATCTCTAAATCTATACTAATTAGGCATGTATAAATGGTGTAAATATTACGTAAAACTTAAAAAATACAAAAAGAAAGAAAAATTACAAAAAAGCCAAATACATTAAAATACAAAATAAAAATAACTACACATACCATTGGAAAAGAGCTGCAGGATACAAAAATCACCAGTACTCCAGGTCAATGCAAAAAAAAACACAGAAACCAACACAGGAACAAGCAGGCAAAATAACTGTCACTGTAACTGTCGCAGGTGGGCCTCAAACTCCTATAGATCATCATCATCATATCTGGCTTTACAACCCCTGATGGGTTTTCGCCGACTCCACCACACGTTTCCATCTTTCTCTGTCCAGCATAATTTCCAGTCCATCTTGTAAGTTCATGGCTCTTAGATCTTTTGCGATGTTGTCTCTCCATCTAAGCCGAGGTCAACCTATAGGGCGTTTCCCTTATGAAGCCGTTTCCCACACAAGCTTTACCATTCTTTCATCCGGCATTGGTCTTACGTGGCCCGCCCACTGTAGTCTCTCGACCTTTACCTCATTTAGTATGTTACCACCCGCATACAGTTCTTTGAGTTCTTGGTTGGTTTTTATACGGTATATTCCTGTTGTTTCTTCTCTAGTTGGACCAAATATTCTCCTCAGCACTCATCTTTCGAATATCTTGAGTCGATCCTCGTTTGCAGCGGTTAGTCTCCAGGTCTCGCCCCATATATTACTATAGATTTTATGATTGTACTGTGTATGTGTAATTTGGTTTTTCTAGTAAGTTCCCTTGATTTCATTAAACCCTGTAGAGCAACAAGGCATCTGTTTCTGGCTTGTGTACTGTTATTTATTTCCTCTGCAATTTCGTTAATTTCACTTATGTTCGTGCCTAGATATTTAAATTGTCTTGCCAATTGTAGTGTTCAATCGAAAAGTTTTGCCCTCTTCTGTCTCTGTTACGAACATTCCTACTGAGGTACATATATTTGGCCTTGTCCTCGTTTATTTTGAGGTCTAATGTTTCTGCTTCCTTTTCGAACCTTAGGAAGGCGTCTTTAAGATTAATCCTGCTGTTGCCAATTATGTCCACATCATCTGCGAAGGCCAGTAATAGGTTGGGTCCTACCTGGTGGAATATAGCCGTTGGTGTCTCAATCTTGGCTTTCCTAAGTGTATATTCTAGGGCTATGCTGAAGAGTTGGGGTGAAAGCGAGTCGCCCTGTTTAAGTCCATTGTTGATATGAAAGAGATCAGAGTAGCTCTGTCCCACCCTTATCTTGCATCTTGTATCCTCTGTATACATCTTTACCAGGGAAATCAGTTTTTTTGGAAAGCCCAGTTCTTGCATTGCTTCCCACAACTTTGCTCTACATACTCTGTCGAATACCTGTTTAAAATCAATAAACATCTGGTGGAGTTCCCTGTCAAATTCCCAGCCTTTCTCCATTATTTGTCTAATGGTGAAAATTTGGTGTGTAGTGGACCTTTTAGGTCTAAACCCGCACTGGTAGTCCCCGACTATCTCCTCCGTATATGGTTCAATTCTCTCCCGCAGGATACTGGAGAGGACCTTATAGCATGTATTTAGCAGAGTTATTCCACGATAGTTTGAGCACTTCCTTTTGTCACCTTTTTTATGGATAGGGACTATCACACCTTCCTTCCATGGTTCTGGTAGCATTTCTGTGTTCCAAATGTTTTGGATGAGCTTATGTATGTGTTTCTCCTCCATATTTTATACACTCGGCAGGTATGCCGTCGCTACCACAAGCTTTGTTGTTTTTTAGTTTCTTTATGGCTTTGACTGTTTCTTCGTATGTTGGGGCTGGTATCTCTATTTCAGCTGTCGATATGCTTATGGGTGTCATATCTGTATTTACTTCTTCGTTGAGTAGTTCGCAAAAGTAGTTCCTCCATGTGTTTAGGATCTTTCTTTCGTTGGCTATCAATTGTCCGTTGTTTGTTGAGAGGAAGTTTTCGGTTCTGGGTTGATACCCTGTTTTATGCTTTGCTATTCCCTGAAGGTGTTCTGTTGTTTTGTCTGTTTCCTTCATTTCTCTTATTGTATTCAAATGGTGGTCTCTCTTTTTCTTTTTTATAATTCTGCGTGCTTCAGATCTTTGTTGTTTATACTATTCTATGTTAGGTGCTGTTGGGTGTTGGAGCATTTTTTTCCTGGTCACATGCTGTTTCCTGTCGCTGTTTTACAATCGCCATCATGCCACTTCCTTCTTTGTTTTCTCTTTTTATCAAGCACTTGACTGGCCACCCTAGTTACTGTTTCTTGGATGTTCTTCCAGAGCTTGTTTAGGTTGTATCCCCGTTGCGGATCTTTTATTTCTTCAGTAATTAGGTTCTGGTATATTTCTTGTGTTTGTTCTGTTTTCAGTTTATGTTGGTCTTCTTTTTCGTGTTTGGTTGGGTGGAGATTCTTGCCCTAATCTTTGTTCTAACCAGAAAGTGGTCAGTATCTGCGTCTGCTCCCCTCATACTTCTGACGTCTAGGCAGTTACTACTATGTCTTGCGTCTATTAAGAAATGATCTATTTGGTTTCTTGTTATTTTGCCATTTGATATCCAGGTTTCCTTGTGTATGTTTTTGTGTTCAAACATGGTAGACTTTATTAGGAGGTTGTAGCTCGCGGCGAGATCTATGAGTATAAGTCTAGTTCCGTTGTTGTTACTGGTTTGATGGAGGCTGTGTTTACCTATGGTTGTTTGGTATGCTTATTCTTTGCCAATTTTCGCATTGAAATCATCCAGTAGAACCAGCATATCGTGTTTTGGTATATTGGATATAAGATTTTCCAAATCGTTATAAAAGTTGTCTTTCATGAGTTCGTTCTATTTCTCCGTCGGGGCATGTACAGAACATGCGGAATAGTTGTACCACTGTCTTTTTAATCTTATGTAGCAGAGCCGCTCGTTAACTGGTTTAAACTTTATGACTGTTTGAGCCAGGGAGTCTCTGACAATAAAACCCGTTCCGAACTGATGTCGTCCTTGGTCATTCTCGCTATAGAATACTATCGAGTTTTTTATCCTTTACGTTCCATTTCCTGTCCACCTAATTTCTTGGACTGCTATTATGTCCATATTTCTGCTTTCTAGCTCTTCGACGGTACGGAAAGGTGCTCCAGATCTATAGAGGCTGAGTAGGTTCCAACCTACTCCAACTCCTATAGATCATAGCGTATTAATATTTTTTTATTTCTCTTTTAAACTGGTTTATTCTCAGAAGAGTAACGGTTACGGGCAGCAGATTGTATAGAGCAATAGCTCGATAGAATGGGCTCTTCAAGAACCTAGTGGTTGCAGTAAAGATAGGTATAATACGATTTTTACGAAAATTATAAGTGCCGTTTTCATTACTGGCAAAGTTTCTTTTGTTTTTATGAGTCGAAATCAGAATCCTATATATATAACAGGAGGGAACGGTGCAGGATATATGCAAAAAATATGCAGTAATAAAACAACTAAATTTTGATTTTCTAAATTAAATGTTCACTAAATTAGGGGATTGAGTATATATTGAATAAAAATAAATTAAAGTTATCAAATCACAAACACAATTTTCCTATATCAATTCATATCAATCTTATATTAACATTAATTTGAAAAATTACAAAACGCACTAGTTATTACGTGGGCTTCAAGATTTTGAACTAAAAAATTGTGGTATCTATCACCAAAGACATTTTTGTACAAAGAAAATGATCTCTCTACATCTATTGAACTTTGTTAGGTATTTTTACTAATCGTGTTTTCCCATACCTAAGATAGGTATATAAAAATAGTATCAAGTACGCTGTAAAACAAATTATATGGGAAAAATAAATGTAAAGTACGTCTGGAGAATCAGAAAGAGTGTAAATCATTGTCTATCTTTACAATACAGTACCCTACAAATACAACAGTTTGGCGACGAGGATAATTGGAAGTACAAATATTCAATGTGGCAGATATTACAGTACAAATGTCTTTCGATATAGAAGCTTTTGAAACGGGAAGGATCAATTTCAATTTATGGCTAAAAAGGTTGGAAAGAGCTTTCAAGATATTTCAAGTTACAACTGAGCTAGATGGTTCATACTTGTTACATTATATTGGTTCTACATCGTTTGAAATAATTTGAAATAAAATAGCCCTTGAATATCCAAACAAATATACATACAAGTAGTATCTTATAGGAAAATTGGAGGAATTTTACTCACTTAAGCCTTTGGAAATCGCAGTAGGTTTTATAAACGAAAACAACACCATGGCGAAAAATTACAAGATTTTGTGGCTGAACTTTAAAAATTAAGTGTAAATTGCAACTTTGGAACCTATTTAAAGACAACATTAAGAAACCAATTCGTGTTTGGACTAACAAGCAAAAGGATCCAGGCAAGACATTTGGAGACTTGTGACTTGGATGTCGATAAAGCAGTGAAGGTTGCGGGTAGCATGGAATTGTCAGAAAATAATGCTAATCAACTTCAAAATGATGGCAGATCAGCTTGATGGCCCAGTCAATCAGCCAAGCGTCAAGAGGACATGGACAGTTCAAAAATTTCCAATAGAAGTTTCCAAATAAGCAGTTTACAGGAAAGACTATTACAAATCACCAGAGAAATTTTCAAAGGTTAACAAATACATACATAATATTTCTTGTTTTAGACACTTAGTTTCTGAATGCAAGCTTCATAGAAATGTTGTATGTTCGGCCTGTGGAGTTCGAGGACATCTACAGGAAGTTTGTTTTAGAAAGTCAGAAAAAGCTCATACAGATGGATGAAATTTTGACTGCGAATGAATCTAATTACGAACATAAGGAATTTAGGGATAAATATTGGCTAGATATTCAGATAAATGACATGGTTTATCTTGCGATAAATCTTTGTAAGCTGGTACTCAGGTATATTTCTAATTTCTTGGTTTTTGCAAACTATTTATCTTCTTTATTCAGGATATATTTATAATTGCCAAATTTCCATTATTGTTTGACATATTTACCTTTGATATCGCCTTATATTTTTGATATTGCCTTACCGTATATTTCACATTTATTTTTGAAATTGCTTTGCCTTACATTTTAAATTTATCTTCGGAATATAATACGGATACTTTAGCTTGTATATTTCATATTTATTTTCGATATTACCTTGCCTTATATTTCGCCAAACTTTTTTACTGGGTGTATGGGGAAAGTAACGAAAAAATATATTCCGTTACACTTAAAATCTGATATTTCAAATTAATTTTCGAGAGTACCTTACCATATATTTGAATTTCTCGACGTAGTATTTACTTTGGAACTTTACCTTGAACTTTGTTTTCTTTGCAAATTAATTATAAAAGAATGTCTTGCCTTTTGCTTGAATATAATTAATTTTGAGTTAATGAAGATAATAATAGCTTTATTGCCTGTGCAAATTAATTATACACAGATGCCTTGCCGTTTGCTTAACTGATGTGTATGATGGAATTTTGAGTTCGATGAAGATAATTGTTTATATCCATTTATGTACCTATATACGTTATCTTGCCTATTGCGTTAACGTATGTTATCTTTCCGGATTCGATGTACCATATACGTTATCTTGCCTTTTGCGTTAACGTATGCGATCTTTTCGGAATTGATGGATGTAATTATCTCTACTCATTTATCGTACTTAGCGTTATCTTGCCTTTTGCGTTAACGTATTGTACGTTGTGCAGTGAATGAAGTTGTTTGTAAGGTTTCATATATACATGATCTCGGAAATTGGAATATCAGTGATTGGAAAGCATTTTTTTTCTGACAGTGACTCTATGGAATGTGTTGATGAATGAACCTCTCAATTATTATTGTACGTTTAAATTATCTTATTGTTATTTTAAATGCTTATGTTATTATTTATTATCTAAAGAGGAAAGTATTAATGACTAGATTTTTAGAGTTGTAGCAACTTATTGTTATTATTTAAATTATCTTATGCTAAATTACCTTATCGGTGGTATCGCTTTCTTACACCATACACGTTAACTGTACAATGGGTTAGTGGTGGGCTCAATTTTACTCTCTGCCTCTTCAATTTTTTTTGATGGCTTACTCCGTGTAATATTCTTTTTCCGGTAATATCTAACTTAAAAGATCAGAAGCTAAAGATTCAAAGTGTGAGAGACTTTGTTTATATTTCTTGTTAACGGTTGGACTGCATTTTTAATTAATGACCCAGTAAACCTATTTTCTTTTCCTTTTTTTCCAATACCTTCCCTTGATTCCTGCTCGGTGAACTAGACTTTGATCAGCGCAGTTTGTGATTTAGTTATCGAGCAGCTCTTATTGGTGCTAGGCCTTTGACACGCACTTATTGTAGGTGACCTAGTGGAATAAGTGAAAAATAATCTTTTCCTAATATTAAGCTTTAGATTAACGTTAATTCCTAAACAGGGAATTATTTTAGTTTCAATTTTTGTCTAATAATTTCAAGAATTAAGTATAGAGGTGACTCTCGAAAATTTTCAATTTTTTTTCCAATCTTTAAATTTTTGAAAAGTTTGATAAGCACGTTAACAAACTTTTTTGACCGGGTTAATGGGGATGTAACGGAATATATGTTAAATATAATGTTATGAAATATTTGTCTATTCCGCTCCATTTATTCTACCTATTTGTCAATGATTTTCAATGTTTAGTATATTGATAGGCAGTTCAATATTAAGTATATTGATAGGCAATGCTTGAATGCTTCTTTAGCTTGACGCCGTGTTTCTTACAACGGTTGTCACGTGTTTTGAACTGGCCAATGAAAAAAAACGTTGAATTTTAAATCGGTAGAATATACAGTTTAGAAAAAATTAGATCATCTTGTGTTAGAACGACGGCACGGTGAGTCGTAATAATTTTTGATCTTAAAATATCTTATTCATTCTGCATATTTTTCAATAATCCTTTCATACTTTAAATATATAATTAAAAATTGTTTCCAATTCAGTTAGATATATTTGGCTTTTGTATTGCATTTTTAAGTAATTGCGATTTCAACAATTCTAAATTTTTTTGGTGACCTTAAGGTTAAATACCGATTTTTTTTGGTGAATAGTTGCGTTTCTTATTGGTCAAATTCGTGTAATTTGATAATGGTTTAATCCAAATTTGTCGAGAGCGGAATTATTTCATCGTTTTAAACGGTCACACACATTATTTAGATATTTTCATTTAGATTTGACGATATTGTTGGGAGGATTCGCAGAGCAGATTTTATCTTTTCCTGTAAAAGGTAGTAAATTGAATTTGTAGTAGAATTTCTCTGGGTTTTTCCTAGCAATATTGTTAGTTATAGTAAATTTTCAGACTTATTTCATTACTTTTTCAGATTATTTGTTGCTTTAAACTATAATTATTATTGCTTATCGTGTCAACGTTTGATCCATGATGTATCTGTATTGGTTTGCTCATTAAAGATGTTAAGCACGTGTAAAATTACCTGGTTGATTTTTTTCTTTATCTATAAACATAGTTCCTATCTCCTATCAAACTAGATAGTATTTATCTTATCTTTATCTTTGATTAATTGAGACGTAATTTACGTCCAATTATTGTTTATGTGCCAAGGGCCATCTTAATAAATTAAGTACCTATTTCGAGTCATTAGACTTGTTTAAGAGAGGTTATACCTCGTTCTTCCTTTTTTTTTTTATTAAAGTCTAGTAATTTTCTATTTGAAGTTGCCGAGAGCCACTGTTGGACAAGTTTCATAAATTTCTTTTAAATTTCTAATTTCAATCATTATTTTCTTTGAATTTGATATCTCTAATTAAAGAAAAGAAATACCTTGAGTAGCAGTAATTATTCATAGTGTCATTTAATCATAATTATCTATAATTTTTGCTGAACTTAAATTGTAATTTAAGTTCTGATTATGTAACCAGTGAATTTTCAAGTTGTTGGTTAAAACCTTGTATATCAAACTGAGGTCCACAGGATATTCCTCTGTATAATTATAATTATAATTAGCAGTGTACACAGGTCTCTAAGACACCCAATTCTTTTTTTCATGTAAATGTTCAACGTTCCTACAAGACAACAGTCACACGATAGCAGGCACGTGCAGACAACTGGGAACCATTCCTGGAATGACTGGTAAGCCCTGGACACGCCTATAGCTAGGAAGGTCCCAAACGATCACGTGGTTTGCGGATAATATAAGAACAGTTGGGAACGTAGGTAACGCGTTGCTTATATGAAAGAATTGCAAAGACCTAGATTTTATTTATTCTAAGTTTGTTAAACACCAAAGCTAATTTCATTTTCATCATTTTGGTAAATCAAATTCTCAGTAATCAATTGTATTTGATTGCATTTGTAATCTAATTTTAAGTCAATTCTCATTTTTACCATTTTTGTTAACTAAATTCTCAGTAATCAATTGTATTTGATTGCACTGTAATGTTCATAACTGCAGTGCACATGGTACCATAAGTTGTAATTTAAACATATAATAATATATAGTTGTTTTTAATTTACCTTTTTTGATTTATCATAAGTGACGCCATATAAATTTTAGATCACCAAAGGAAATATATCCACGCCTTGAAATAAACTAAATAAATTAACTTTTGCTCTATTCTTACAAACTGGTGAATGAGCCAAATAAGTTATAAGTACGACTGAGCTAGAAATTCATCACAAAGTGGGCAACACTAATTTAGTTACAAAGTAGCGCCCAACTAATTAATTAAAATAATTAAATATCTTTTAGTTACAAATAAAGTTCGAGTTGATAGTGGCGCAGTAGTTACACTTTTAAGCAAAGGTTTTGTGCAACAAAATTTTTCATAGTTCCCTATTCAAAATTCTGATTTAAAACTCCTCAGTTATTGTAAAAATGAATTTCAAGTATTAGGTTATATTACAGATTACAGTACAGGTAAAATTTTCAAACTTCTCTAAAAAATTAAATGCTTACATTACAGATGTTGATAAACAACCGTTGTTGGGTCGCAAATGGCTTCGACAATTGCGAAATTTCAATTTAAATGCTTAAATTTAGTATCTACACAACAGATACACAAGATCAGTTAGATGTGCTTTTTAAAAAGTATTCATAATTATTTGAACAAGAATACAATAAAATTGAGGGCATTGAAGCCAAATTAACCCTGAAACCTAATGCAAAACCAGTTTTTCTAAAACTTTATACAGTACCTTTGAAGTTAATTCCTTTAGTTGAACGAGAAATACAAGAATTAGAATTGGCCGGTATTTTAGAAAAAGTAAATACGTCAGAATGGGCGACACCCATTGTTCCGATTCTAAAAAACAACAATCCTGTAAGACTTTGTGGAGATTTTAGTGTTACTGTTAATCCACAACTTCTTATTGATGACCATCCTTTACCTACAATAGATGAACTTTTCTCATCTATGGCAGGTGGGAAAACTTTTTCAAAAATAGATTTAAGGCAAACCTATTTACAACTTTCGGTACGTCCTGCAGATAGATATTTATTAACGATAAGTACACATAAAGGTCTTTTCAGTGCACTAGACTTTTATATGGGATAGCATCTGCACCAGATACTTGGCAGAGAGAAGCTTAAAATATTTTACAGGGTATAGAGGGTGTTTCAGTTTTTCTTGATGATATAAAAATAATTGGGGAGACAGATGAAATACATTTAAAAAAGACTAGAAGAAGTATTTCAACATTTTGTTCAATATAATATTCGAATAAATAAGGAAAAAAGTTCTTACTTTGAAGATTCTATTGATTATTGTGGTTACGTTATAGATCAATATGGTATTCATAAATGTGAAAAGAAAATTGACGCTATTAATGATATGCCAAGACCAACGAACGTTACAGAGTTTCGAGCGTTTATTGGCATGATTAATTACTATGGTCGATTTATTAAAAATTTGAGTTATATTGTTTATCCACTAAATAGATTATTATGTAAAAATGTTTCATTTAAGTGGACTAAGGAATGTAAAAATTCATTTTTCTACTACCGTGCGTAAAATACTCATTTTACGCACTCTCTGAGATTCGTATACTAGGCCTTTTTAATGTGCAGTGCGTAAAGTAAGTTATTTTACGCACTAGTGCGTAAAGTAAGTAATTTTACGCACTAGTGCGTAAAGTAAATATGACATATTTTTTGACGTTTAGGTTTTTACGCACTAGTGTGTAAAATAATTTATTTTACGCACTAGTGCGTAAAGTAATTTAATATTATTTTTGTTTTTTCATATATTTTTCGATAGTTGAAAAAATTTTGTATGCTACTCATGTGTAAAGTACCCTTTTTTTATTCATGGGATTGGCGCATTCGCCTACGGCTCATGCGACAATATTCCCATTCATAAAAAAAGAGTCACTTTACACACTTGTTGCATCAATAACTATTCTGCTGGCAAAAGCTGCTTTTCACAGTAAGGATTTTTTAGTTCATTTTGATACAAAATTGCCCTTGGTAGTATCTATAGATGCTTCTCCATACGGAGTCGGTGCAGTTTCGTCTCACGTTTATCCAGATGGTACCGATCGTGTTATACAGTACGCCTCACAAACTTTGTCTTCTACTCAAAAGAAGTATAGTCAAATAGACAAAGAACCGTATAGTATTGTGTTTGCTCTAAAGAAGTTTTATCAATATTTATACCGAAATAAAGGACCCCGCAGGGAGCTTATGGAAAAGTGGTTCCGGTCAAATTGGCTGAAATTTTGATATGATGTTGTTTTCGAGATCCCGATCAAAAGTTATCATTGCACCAACGAAATCGCTCGAGCGGTTTTCGAGATATTGGCTGCCAAATCCCATTTTGGGGTATGCGGTAACATAATAAGGCTTAGTATTGAGAGGATACCACAAATTCTAAATGTAGTTTTGTTGTCACTTATATGTTACGAAATGACTTTAATTATGCTTAAAATATTGAACACATATACTAGGAACATCAAAAAAGCCATTCACATTGTACAGGGTGTGACAAAAATAAAGCAAAATACTAATAGCTATCTTTTCAATCAAATAGTTATTATTAATAGTCCCGGTACAAATGATGTTAATTAGAGTATATCTAAAAATATCGTATATATACCAGGTAAGTTAAAAAAGTAAGTTTTAACGTACAGGGTGCGTCAAAAAAGTTGCAGCAACGCTACCAATAGAAAATATACCTATTTCCAAGGGCCATACTTTTCAGATTACCGCAACAATGATACTTCAATGTTCAGGAATGAATATCAGAGAGATATTCAAAGAATCCGGTACTGGTTTCAACAAAATGACATTTTTGTTGTCGATCAAGGTTATCGCGATGCCATACCATTTTTACAAGAATTGGGCATTGAGTGTAGAATGCCTTGCCAACTAAGACCCGGACAGCAACAACTGAATACAGAGGAAGCGAATGCTTCTCGTTTAGTAACTAAAACTCGATGGATTGTGGAAGCTAGGAATGGACATATTCAAACAATTTTTAAGTTTTCATCAGAAACGATACCAATCTCCCATATTACAACCTTAGGGGACTTCTACAGGATCTGTGGTGCTATTATCAACAAATATCGGGAACCTATAGCTATACAAGGAGCCACAGCACAATTAGCTCGTGAGATATTGGCAAGGTCAAGAGAAATAAACAACCCCCAAAAAAGAGTCGAACAAGAAAATCTTTGATATAGAAATGCCAGATGGAGACGTTTAGATCAAAATAACGTCCCTGCATTTCTCCGTCTTCATATGGATTATCTAAGGGACATTACTAATATTACTATAGGCATATATCAGCTTAATCTTGCTCCTTCCTACATTCAAGATACATCTCAGAGGATACCGGATAACGAACTTCAAATAGATACACTAATGGATATTCAAAACACAATTAGGTTGCGCATTTACTCGCGCCACCGCAATGCGATTAAACATCAATAATTGTTCATCGAATACCAAGAAGATGTAATTCGAGGATACTACTGTACTTGTAAATCTGGTGCAAGGACACTAGAGACGTGTACCCATGTTGCGTCAGTTTTGTGGTATCTGGGTTACTAGCGATAGGAAGCCACTTTAAAATATTCAGCTACAACCTTATTAGAAACTGTTTTGGATGCTGGTAACAGAAGACATAATGCCAATACTAAAATTGTTCTATAAGTAAAACTAATCTGGTTATTCTTTTTCTATTCAATTCTAATCAAATATTTTTTTTACAAAATGCCGTAAATGTTTCCAAGTAATATTTGCTTAATAAGTTGAGAATAATAATACTGATCGATATACTGCTATAGCGCGCTAAAGGCAAGAAGTCGGTCTAACAGAAAAGTGTTACTTTTCCTTTCACCTTGTATATTTACAATACATTTTTTGACGTCCCTGGTACGTATGTGACATTTTTTTTTTTAATTTATTTTCGTGAAGTATAGTATTAGTAAAAAAATTGTTGAGAGGAAATAGGTATATTTTCTATTAGTAGCGTTGTTGCAACTTTTTTGACGCACCCTGTACGTTAAAAATTAC
>MU183581.1:51121-111935 GCA_016904865.1 Pissodes strobi
TTAGAAATGAGCTTTTGATCTTTTTCACTATAAAAGAATTTTTTTTTGACAGTAGCTAACAAATCTTTCTTCATTAGGGAGATTCTTTTCTTTTTTGAACTTTTTGACCGTAAAAGATGTTTTTGCATTGGAGGCCAATGCAAGTGCTCCCTAGCAAAGAGACATGCGCAGCACGTAATTCTGATAATTATAATGTTTGAAGTAATCAATAGATGTACATCTGATTTGAAACCAAGCGAGTTTATATTCTTCATCACCATCTGAGCTACGCAACATGAAAGAGCACAGAGAATAATTACTACAAGCAAATATTTTATGTGTGAAGTAAAATTCTAGCCAATAATCAAATAGAGGTAATCGACATTAAAATTCAGATTCACTGATACATTTTTTTTTCGATTGCTTCAATTAAATATTTAATGCACATTTTATTAATGAAATTCGTTATCACTAATTACAGGCTAATCAGCCTTTTATCTGCACTATCTTAGTTATAATACAATTATTTACTAGTTAGAGGACGCTGAATCCTATGCAGTGTATGCAGACCTTAGCAATGATTTCTAACGATTTAATATGAATTATATTTTACATTGCATTACATGATTTATTTTCAGTAATAAGCATTGCGTTGCCTACTGCTTAAATATACAATTTCATATATTAATTTGGAGACAGCCTTTTGAAACATCGATGCAATTGTTCGGCCTTTTACTGGCTGGTGTATGACTGTCTATAAGCTACGTGATGGTAAAAGCTTTAAGGGAATGGAAGTGCGACGAAAGTCGTCATAGCTAGTGTTAGAAATGATCTATGATGCTGAAGACTGCACATGAATGAAGTTCAATTCAAACTCTCTAACTGACCCTTCAGCAGGTGAAAGTCATATACTTACTAAAGGCAATAAGAATATTTAATCATAATCATACAAGTGTTACAGACCAATAAACCTGTCGTGATTTAGTTATTAAATAAAATCAATCACAGGTTAGGTTAGAGGTTAATCCTCTGAGTAAGCCTTTGATAATTTAAGCAGGCTTCTATCGATATTCTTAAAGGATTAAGAATTAGTGGAAAACAGGTTGCTTTATATTGAAGATGCATGCAATCACGTCTGAAAAAGCTCAATAATATGAGCGCTTTAGTGAAGGCTTAACCCAACTATGCCACTGGCTAGAACCTAGTCTGAAAACCAGAATCATAATACCCACTCTTGGCGAAGTTACCATGAAGGTAACTGTAGAAAGTACTACCTCCACGGTTCTGGGCCATCGACATTTCGAGGGCATCCGTTGGGAAATAAGCTTAATTGCTTGAATTTTTAATGTCAGGAAGAATAAATCTCAGTCAACTCACGCAAAACAATAGTCGATGTTCTCGCTAGAAGAAGATTGCTGACAAGACCTAAAACCTGATGCTTATTGGAAAGGAAATGTCCTTGTTCTCTTGGGTTATTTTTCACCAACGCTTTTAATGAAACTCGCACATTCAATAATTTCTATCGGTGAACCCTAAAATAAAATTACTCAGTGGTTGTACAATAGGAACAAAAGGACGACTGCCTATGAGCCTGGACCTCGCTACAGCCTTCTAGGCTAAATTAACAGCTACACAATACTGCCTCAAAGCAGTGAAAAGGAGGAAGTTCATCATATCATTAAAACCGGTCTGAGTAGGGAAATAATAAATAGGCCACCTGCCTAAAAAGCAGTTTAACACGTTCGCGACATTATGTTCCACCGTTGGGCCACGCGAGGTTTTTCTAAGGAACGCCTGTGCCTGTGCCTCACCGGTGCGGTGGGTCAAGGTTTATACAAAGTTTAATGCATTTCAAAAATCTACGTTTAATTAATTAATTAAAGGTTATTGGTATGGTGTCTATGGCTAGAAGACAGATCAACATTGTTCTATCCAGCTTGGTTTGGCAATTTGGTTTAGCGAGTAAAAAAAAACAATATTTTTAATTCGTAACAGTAACACAACTCAAAAAACACAAACTAAAATAAAAAAAACACATAAACAAGAAATCAACTTTTTTAAATCAAAGAATGCCTATACATGAAGTGTCATTAATAAAATAAAGAAAATCCTGAAGATGTACACAGTTTTTGCAATTCACACAAAGTAGCTTCTAGACCACTCATACATTCTAAGGAGCCAAACTTTAAGCAAATAGAACCTCGACTGCGCCACTTGTCTTTTTCTACGTAAAGGTATTCTCTAATATAAGTATAATTTATAAAATTTAGGTACTTTAACATTTTTATTCATCTTTCGCACATCACTTGCTTTTTAAAATTTAAAATTACCGTCATTTCTTGACGTATTGCTTTCTGCGTCTGCAATCGTCAGTCTACTTGTCAAGCTTGTCAACGGAGACATGTTTGTCGTTCCACTAAAACGTGGTTTCCACCTCGGTCTGGTCTTTTAGTGTTAAATTATTTGAGCCTTTTCAAGAAAATGTAACTTGTTATTTATAGTTTAATATGACCGTCGCCGTCGTCGTTTGATGTTGTTTGTTCCTCTTCTTGGATATGTCTTTTTATTCCACTGACAATTGAGTGAAAAAACTTCCACCATTTTCTTTTCATTTCGCTTAATAATAGAAAAAAACCACACAAAAAAATCATCATGCTTAATTTACAATTTTTAATTAACATATTTTATACCTTAACAAATTCAGAATTCAAAATTCAAATTTAAGACTCAAAATTCAATTTTATTCATGCCATAATACACATAACAATGCCAATTGCAATTTTTCATTTCTTAACCCAAAATTCGACAGCATTCACTGTTCTCCACCAATGTGTGGTTCTTTTACTCACTTTCCAGGTAACACTGATGATAGCTCCGGCCGAAACAGCTCTGTTACGCTACTTTAGGGGTCTTTTTAGGATTAAAATGTTTATGCATGGAATACAAAGAGTGTTTTATTTAGTATATTTCGTACATGCACACAGCCTTCACTCTTCATTTATTTAAAGGTATTAAGGCACTAGCGTCTGCGGAGAGGAGTGGAGGAAGAAATGAAGTAGGGCTGAAGCAAGGTATTAAATGAGGAAGTTTTTATTGATCGACAAGGATCACGAGAGTTTGTAAGGTTATGTAAAGTATTTTGTTACGTGTCTTGAATTGACTCGCTTGCTTCGTTAGTGCTGGGGAGCAAAACCAATAAAAACTAAACTCTCAAGATATGCTCAAAGTCCAAAAACAAATTATTGCATTTACGGACTGAACGAAGCAATACAGTATCATACATCTCACCTAGCGATGATTATTATTATTGATTTTCAAGAAAATTCCACAAATTCGTGTTTGTTCGGTCCCCACTCTCAATTTCTTGCTACATTCCTCTCTGCAGCGATATTTTGAAAAATAGGAGTTCCAGTACACTCAAGAAAAAAGCGAGACCTCACTCAATAATCAAATGCAAGGTTGTAATTCAAGTGAACTTTTCGTGAAATAGATATAATATAATTGTGAAGATTTGACACTACGAATCGCTTGGATAGCAGCCGTACCACGGCACATATCATATAACAACCATCAATATCACATCTTCTTTTTTCACATCTGCGCAAGTCCGCGCGCAAGATATTCCTTGGTAGGAAATCTGTCAAACTGCCGCCAGCGGCGTCGTGTTTTTACGACTGGTTTATTTTATTACTATTGGAGTTAAATCAAAAACATAGGCGTGTATTTGTCAAATAATTGACATTGTGAGAGACAAACGTTGTGTATGACATTGTGTAATACAAAACCCATGGTGTTTAAGCAATAAGATCTTATACAAACCAGAGATATTCTTCCAAGAAGAATTGCTTTAGATTTCCTGCTCATACAACAAGGTATACATATATTTCATAACCCAGTGATATTTGAAATTTTATATTACGGCTCTGTTAAAGGAAAATCATACTTATATATATTTCAAATCCAGCCCTGACTTTTCCTACCCAACTGACATTAGCAAGGTCAAATTTTATTTTTCGCCTGATAGGTCGAATAATATTGCTGGTTGTTATATGTGCCGTGGCCGTACTGTCAATATAACACTGGCACTTGTCCATGGTAACTGTAACTACACGCTATATTTTCGCTGATTTCTTTCGTCAGAAGCAAATTTTTGCGCATGTGCCAAACGACCGTAATGACACCACGGCACATATAAGAACCAGCAATATTACTCGACCTGTCAAGCGAAAAATTAAATTTGACTTTGCTAATGTCAGTTGGGTAGGAAAAGTCAGGGCTGGATTTAAAGTATATATAAGTTTACGGGTTTCTTTTAACAGATCCGTAATATAAAATTTGAAATATCAATGGATTATCAAATATATTTATTTATTTAGCATATTACGCCATGATGATAACTTTCTTACATTTTGACCAAATTAGTAAATGTCTTTTCTACAGTATATATGACAATGATGTATAGACAAATAAAAATATTTCGCTTCGGGAATTTGAAAATAAAATGTTTTTAATTACACGGGGGCTTGTAACTAGTTAATACTGATAATAAATTTATTGTTATTTTAATAATATTAAGAAATATTTTGTAAAGGGAAATATAAAAATCATCTCTAATAAATAATACATTTTATTTCGTGCTAAAATAAGACTAAGAATAAAACAAGTGTATGTACAATTATAATTTATTGTTACTATAAATACAATGACAATCACAAGTGGCGCCATATAATTAATTTTTTTTTATGTTTTGAAAATTTTTACTAATATCCTTAACAGTATAGTACAATCTTAGACTAATATATAACAATATTATATATGTTTTTGGAAAATCTACACATTGATGGAAATAATGTACCTTATTGCAAATGCTAAAAAAGTTTTTGCAAATATCAGCCTCTGGAATATATTTTTCAAAATTTTCTTAACAAATTATTTCGAAATTTGAGACAAACTTTACAAAATTATCGTGTGGGTTGTTCAAATTTCCGAAGATATCCCCTTTAGCGCTTTCATATGCTTTAAAATAAATATAAAGCAAAGAGTCGTATAACACTTCGCGTGCTTTTCAAATAATTTATACAAACTTCGCACTGGTGCCTTTCTAAGCACTTTTTCAGCAAGTACCTACGGACATATCATAAAATTGTATGTGTGAAACGTAAAGCTTCGTTCAGAAATATATAAATAGTCTAACATAGGTATTAATTTTACTTTTATTTGTATTAATAGAAAGATAAAAGGTTAGCTTTACATACAATCGTTTATGCAAACATTTAACTGTTGCATAAGGGGTTGTATGTAAATCGCCCCTTTTATAGTTTTCTGAAATTTAAATAAAAGTAGAATTTAAGTTAAATGATGCTGCATAAATCAATCACAAACAATTTTTTTTTATAATGTATGTTGTAATAATTATAAGCATTTCACATTTTAGCACTACACATACCCTGTTGTATAAACAGGATATCTAAAGAAATTCTTCTTGGAAGCATATCTCTGGTTTGTACAAGTTCTTACTGCATAAACACCATAACTTTTTGCATTACAGAATGTCATAAACAACGTTCGTCTCTCACTATGTCAATTATTTGACAAATACACGCCTATGGTTTCGATTTAACTCCAATAGCAAGTAAAATTAACTAGTCGTAAAAACACGACGCCGCTGGTGACAGTTTGACGGATTTCCTACCAAGGAATATCTTGCGCGCGGACTTGCGCAGATGCGAAAAAAGATGATGTGATATTGCTGGTTGTTATATGCGCCGTGATGACACTGTTTTTAATTATATATCAACGATATATCTCGAGAGCGGTTGCTGAACCTTTCCATTCAATAATCAGGCTTAACTTCTGTGGTACAATTAAAAATATTATCATTACTGTCGTTTGGGTATGTACATTTAAAAAGTTATTTGACGCTTCTTTAAAAACATTTTCCCAACCATAGAAATTGGATAAAATATGGTTGCCTATATTTTTGCATGTACACTCATTCAAAGATCTTCGAGGCAAACGGTTCCTCACAGCCTACGGTAATACATGCAGAATAATTTTGGGAGGTGACTGTGCCCATATTTGGAACATCCATTATAAAGTGTAGTGTACAGAGAAAAACTATCAGAACATTGCCCTCCGAACAGGCATAAGAATACTCATAAAAACTGGAGATATGAGCAGTACAGAACTGACAAACTAGGAAAGAAATCCATGCAGAAGTCGATACAAGAAAGCCATAGAGGAAGAAAATAAAATGAAATAATAACATTGATTAGCAAAGATCCAAGAAGACTCCCATGAGACACCACAAGAAAAGTTCACTATATGATAAATATTTTAGGTTAACCTTCAAAAACAAATTTTGATACATAATTCCTCCTGAGTCAATATTTTAGACAATATCTTATTTGATCAAAATTCGTCAACGAATAAAATTTTGATCAAATAGATATTGTCTTTAAAATATTGACTTATTATGTATCAAAATTTATTTTTGAAAGATGACCTAAAATATTCATCAGACAGTGAACTTTTCTTGTGGTGTCTCATAGGAGTCTTCTTGGATCTTTGCTAATCATCGTTATTATTTCTTTTTACTTTCTTCCTCTATGGCTTTCTTGTATCGACTTCTGCATGAATTTCTTTCCTAGTTTGTCGGTTCTGCACTGTTCATATCTCCAGTTTTTATGAGTATTCTTATGCCTATTCGGAGGGCAATGTCAGTATAAATATAAGACAATTGATCTGCTCATTAGATATAAACATATTCTTTTTAATTACAAAGATAAAATGCGGATAAAATATTAATTTAAAATGGAATTCCAATTAGTGCAATCCTTACATTATAATGTAAGAATTGCACTAATTGGAATTCTATTTTAAATTAATATTTTATCCGCATCTTATCTATGTTATTAAAAAGAATATGTTTATATCTAATGAGCAGATCAATTGTCTTATATTTATTTTACGAGTACGCGAAAAGTAATACCCCCAAGTTAGCATAATTTTACTTGTATGCCATTTTAACACCATCGGCTAAAGAAAAAAGTATGAATATCTAGGTAATAAATAACTAAAGACCACACTGCATATACCTGTAACTTATTTGCATGTGTAACAAACCCAATAAATTGCGGCTTGGGAATGCACATGGAAGATGTCATCATAACACTTGATATACAGTGTTATTTGCATAGGCCCCTATCTGATACCGTACCTTACCATTTAGATATATATGCGAGAAATAGAAAAGATATCATTCTATCTCAGATTACTCTTTGAAATATACAATTTTCGGTGAGGAAAAGCCAGTATATTTATGTTTCAAACACTATTGGCTGTTGATTAATATTTATTTTGGTCATCTCATCAAAGCTCAGCCTATTATCCATTTCTCGATTATAATTCTGATCATAAATTATCTAACCCTGACTTTCTCTGTTATGAAAAACTCTAAGTACGCACTGTTTTTTGTGTGGATTCTAAATGTTAAACTAATTCTCTTTATTGTAAAAAGAAATGAAATATAACGCGCTTCGACTAGTCGTTGCTTAGAAGTAGTCCAGCTCAAAGGCTGCTATACTGTCATCAGCAAAAAGCGCGTATCTTGCTGTGGTGTCCACACCTGATGTGCCATTAATATCATCAAGAACAACATAGGTATTATTGCTGTACCCTGAAGGACCTCCATGTTAATTACGCTCTGCTCCGATGACACCTCAGAGACAATCACCAGGAGCGTAAATATGAGGAGGTCCAGGGTTCTGCACCCCCTTCCTAAGTGACAAAAACCTTTCTTCACCACAGATTTCTTAGATAATACATTATAACTTCCACGAAGAAGGAAAGCTATATTTTTGCCATGTTAATTACGCTCTGCTCCGCTGACACTCCAGAGACCATCACCAATGACGTAGGAATGTGGGAGTCCAACCAGGGGTCTGAACGCCTTCCCCTCTAGTGGCAAAAACCTGTCTACGCCATTGGTATTTGACATAGGGTGTTTTCGATTTTGGCGGGTTGCTGTCGTATGATGCTGACAACAATCGCCTTTTTCTATCACTGGAGGGTGAGCGTAAATAAAACTACCGTGACTACGTGCGAACAGAAAACAAACTATATTTCTGTCGTTATACTTAAATCTAATAGAATTACACTTGGATGTTTTTAGAAATGAATGCTCGACTGAGAGAGCGGACTCAAAAGATATGCTTGTATGTCTAGATGAACTGATTCTCCCAGTAGAATCATGTCCCTTCGTCGACTCATTTTTCCCTCTCTTCATCCGGATCTTTTTGCCGTTTTGTTCGAGGTACCTTCGGAGCTACCTATACTTGGGTTTTTCCTGATTGGATTTTATGATGGAAAAGTTTGAATATATTTTACCTTTACAAGGGTCGATGTTTATGAGCTTCAGGCTAGCCGATATGAAATTAATATTTTACAAGGAGGGTTTTCTAGGGCTAATGCATATTTACAATGTCGGCGTTATTGAGGGAAAAACCTAAAAATCTAATATAATAAAAACTACCTAAGGCGAAATCTATGCAGTGTGATATGTACAAAAATGGTGCATACAGACTAATTTCTAATATTATATACAAGGCAAGTGTGGGAGACGTAAAGCCGCCACACGATTATACACTAAACCAGAATATGACATTATCTGACTGCTTAAGAATTGCCTAATATGTGTTTCCGGAATTTTTTTTTATTATAGCGCCTCTGGTGGAAATTAAATTTTCTTGTTGCGCCATAATCATCTCCTGTACTTTCAACCAAAAATTTATAAAAATCGGACTACTATTAAGAGAGCCGTAATATGGGAGTCATGAATAGGGAGAATATGCTGAATATAGAGTGTATTGTCCTTGGCTCTAAATTTTTCTTTACGTAATTTATGATATTTTCCAATTTCTCTATAGATATTTACAATCTGAAGATATATTTACTGAAGTTCTTCTAAAATGCATAGCTGCTCACGCATTTGTCTCAGATCCTTATGAAACTAGTTAAACCTATGGGATTCGTCTGATCTAACACTATATTTTCGGGGAATGTTTCCAATATATATTATGGCCTTCCAAATTGTTCATAAGGAGAAAAAACTTGTGCACAACATTTGCATTCGCAATATCCCCATAGGCAACATTTATTAATTTCACATATCTAGCAACATTTTGTATTTGTATTTGTATATGTATTTCTTTATTGATACTTAATCGATACAATATATGAATGTACAAGCCAAAGTCCTATATACTAAGTACGTGCTATAACACTATAATAACCCAAACTAACCTTTCCTATTCAAACTAAAGCGAAAAGGACAAGTAGCCTCTAAAGGTGCATACAGACATGCAACAGAACACCGTAACATAACCTCACCGCTTATCGAGTCTGGACGGCACTCTGCAACATCGTAACAGCACACTGACAGCGTAACACCGTAACATCGCAGCGTCCCATCAGTTGTCGGTCTTTCGCCGTCGCATCAAAGAAATGTTCGCGCTAACGTTGAACGATAAATTTGCATGTGTGGACGTGTCTGCGAACCATATAGCGTTCGTTTCGTTTTCGTCGTTCACCACTAAAATAATTAATATCTGGGACGCCTATATGTTTCGCGGCGATGTTCTGTTGCACTTAAATTAAATAGAAAACCTCATCGCATCGTAACTACGTCGCGCAACAGAATATATTGCGTGGTGGAGTTACGTTACGGTGTTCTGTTGCATGTCTGTACGCACCTTTCGAAAGTAGAAAGCCCTATAGGATAGTATTGACCGCATTTTTTAAATTCATTCCACTGGGGAAGTTTAATAAAATGCTTTTTCCCGACATAAACAGGAGACCTTTCAAACCTCGCCAATCTATGCGAATCTAATGTTGAGAGATATCTGTATCTTGTGAAACATGAGTGAAAATCATTCCCCGAGGGATAGCCATCAATATTCAGTCTAGTAAACAATAAGGTCCTAAAAATATATGCAAGAAAATATCACCATCTTATGCCTAACAAAATTAGGCTTGCAACTCACCCCACTCAGCATTCCAAATAACAATCTGATAACCCTCTTCTGGGCAATGAAGACTCTACCGCTCTGAGCACAATCCCCCAAGAATAACACTATAGTTTAAGTGGCAATATATCAAAGAATAGTAAATATTCAGTTGTTTCTCTATGTTAAACGTATCATTCAATCTTGAAATTGCAAATAAACCTGAGTTAATTTTGAATGTCACATATTCGACATGTGCACCCCATGATAAAGTATCATCCAGGTGCAGCCCTAAATATTACCTACATTCGGTATCCTTCACAGAGTCAATTTTAACACACTATTTATTACGAGATCTAAAGTGAATAAAAGCAGTTTTGTTAAGATTCAGTATTAGGCCGTTACTGGCACACAAATTGATCCATAATCCTACCGATGTTCAGTCGGAACTCCTTACGAATCTGCGCAGAGACCTACACCGTGGTGTCATCCGCAAACAAAGTGACACAGCCTCTGGTGATGTATTCGGTTATTTCATTTATAAACAACAATAACAATAATGGCCCCAGCACAAACCCCTGAGGAACATAGACTCCAGCCCTGAAGCAAAACTTTCTATCAGTAAAGAAGGAAGCCAGCAGGTTTAGGATTTCTCCTCGCAGGCCATTAGCATAAAGTTTAATCAGTTTCTTGTAAACCGCCCCGAGAAAGCCGTGTTGAGCAGAGTTGAGTATGCCATATCTCCGGACAAAATCAATCACTCTATTATAGATGAGACTCTCGAATATTTTTGAAACAACATTTAGTAAAGTTAATGGTCTATAATTCTCAGGGCTTGTGGGATTTTGTTTTTATAAATAGGTGAAACTACCCCAATTTTTGATTTGCATTCCTTTTTACATATTAAGTTAGCTATGTAAGACAGTGGCTCAGATATTTTGTTTTGTATTGCTTAAGGAACCTTAATTGATATATTGTCTAGTCCTGAACTACTTTTAGCCCTGGTATGCGTAGTGACATCCATTACCTCAAGACTATCCCTATCGCTCCAAACAAAAGTGTTAGGTACACTTCTGGATAGTAATGCACATACTTGAGACTGATCAATCCCAAATTTAACTCTAAAACTATTCCAAGGACATGACAGTGGAAAAGTAACTGCCAAAAGCGCTGGCCACCCGTATACTGCACTGTGCTCAGTCAGCACACCTACAATACTTAAACATACAGTGCTAGACTTACCAGAACTACCCAGTGACCGCTTAACAAGTTTCTAAATTGATATTGGCTTATTATTGCTATTATCGATTCTGTTCCTACAATATGCTCTGTTACACCGCTTAACTACCCTACTGTGATCCTTCTTGTTAACTCTGTAAAATTCACTAATATCGCCATCACTATCTGTTTCGATAGCCAAGAGATATTCTTAAGTTCCCTGCTGCTTTCGACAATATTTGGAGCAATCCATTTACTACTGAGCACATTTCCGTTTGACTTTCTTTTCCTACATGGGCAATAGTTGGCTTATATAGCCCAATTTAAAATATTTGAATATTCACATCATAGTCAACATCCGACACATATAGATCAGAAAAATCAACACCAAGTATAAAGACCTCAACATACACAAATTAAAAGCAGAATAACTTCTGTACCCATTGGTACTTAACTGTCTCCGAATAATTTGTGACTTCCACAGCCATGCTACTACATCCATGAAATAGCGCGAAGATTACCCTGTAGTACCCTCGAGACGATCTCATATTGATTATTTGTAACAATGTAATCTACCTTTGTTTCAGTACCGGTGCTGTTTTTGTTAACTTGAATTCTAGTACCCCTAAATGAAAGCTCTCTAATAAGTGACAGTGTCCTGTCCATGGAATATCTCAGAAAGTTTATATTGAAATTACCACACATACACATGACATTGTTATTTTTACAGAATTTAGATAAAATAGATTTACCCTTGGTAACAAATATGTTAAGATCTCCATTTGGAGCTCGATATATACAAAATACATAGACGTGCTTGTTCTAGAGCCTAATTAGACAAGCACACATAAAACATTTGGACTTACTTCCTTAGAGAATAATTCTAGGCTATTCAGCTTGTTGCAAATACGCTGAACATTCATAGCCACTACCCCGAAACTGATTTCCCCGCCCTCACCAGATCGGACAAAGAAAAACTAGGAGGGCACTTAATTGTCCATTTATCGTGATGATGCCTTCCTCGTTTGAAAAAACTTAGATACAAATGTGCAATATAAAGATTCCGAAGTGTTTTCAATTTAGGTTAAACTATTGGTTAATAACGAAAATAATGATTGGCAGTTTTTCAAGCGATATGATTCAAACCCACGTATGATTAAAAACAATGAACATAAGCATTTTAAAAATCTGATTTTATCGGCATATTCCAAGCCCATTCATTTATAAATGAAAAACCGTCCATAAATAATCACTTTCTTGTTAAATGAATCGAACATGAGAATTCGAAATTAGACATTCCATGCAGTATGTAATCAAAATTAAACACTGCCCGCGATGCCATTGTTATTCAAGTAAGAAAATCTACTCCAATTATGACAAAAGAATGAGGCAATAAGTATAAGTACATGCACCATTGGCCATTGACAAATAAAATTATTTCAAACATAGGTTAACTAAATGCTATTTTTCAAAATAGTTCTAAATTTAGGTTTTAGTCTTTGAAGATAGGTTGAGAAAGTATTTTATATATGTTACGATTAATACGAGAAGTTAGTTAACTCAAAGGCTAAGGCCGCTTTCGTTTTAATATTTCTAAGGGCTGAATAGAACTGAACGGATCAGTTCAGATCATTGTTTAAAACGAACGCACACAAAGAAGAAGTACGCTATATTTAGTATTTGACTCGGGATCAAAGATTATTAAATTGTTCATTTTCCTTCTTTAGAAAATTTGTACTAATCTTTAAAATCATTTAAATAATACAAACAAAAACAAGAATTTTGACGACAGTATTGACACTAGTGACAGCTGCCCCGAAATGGTGCTAAATGATCCTAAAAATAACCAGGGTCTTTGCAGGTGCAGAGGGGTATCGATTTGAGTAAATCTGTTCAGTTCACTTGGCTAAAACGAAAGCAAATGATCTGAATGGTTCACCCCCGGGCTCCCCAAAATGGTAAAACGAAAGCGGCTTAAAGCCACTGAAAGTTCAGTGGCTAATACGCGAATTAGCCAGATGCCAAGATAAAACCCGAATGTGTGTAAGTTTCGCGTATTATCGAATTATCCATCGTACACACACTAACCCATACTAAACTTTGGGGGCAAGTAGGTGCGAGGAAAAACTCGCCGCAGGCGTCGATGGAGGGTACTTCGCCGATGGCGGAAAATTTTGGGGATGCCACGCCCAATTGTTACCCAAAAGTCGTTAAAATCGTTAAAAAAACACACCTTCGACGAGCGGTCGAAGGGATTTTACCAAGCATTACTGACAAATTTCCAAGTCAATTAAACGTAAAAAATAGAGTTGGGCAACAGGCAACAAAAGTAAACTGGAACTAGACCTCGCTCTTGATATAATATAACAATGGAATCTGCAGTCGTTAACTCTTCTTCTTGTTCTTCGGTTATGTTTAATTGCATTTAAAAATTGTATTATTTGTATACAAATATTGCAGAAACTTTTGAGAGCCCATGCGAGGGGGGGGGGGGCTATAGCCCCTGTAGCCCCCCTCATCGATTCCTCTCTGGGTCAAAGTAAAGATAGATTGAAACTTAGATATTTTTATTGTCAAAAATACATATTTACGGTTTCGGTTTGCTAGATTATAACCAAAATAGGGACAAGACAAACTGGCGATTCAGATTACATAGGAAATTTGGGGCTGGGATATAGAGGAGAGACACTAACTAGCTTTATAAATACCGAAAAATTGTTTTGTTTGAATACGTTTTATAAAAAACAAGTACAAAGGAAGTGGGCATGACGTAGCGTGGATGGACACGCTAAAAACGAAATAGACTTCATCCTCACAAATACCAGAGCAATATGCAGATATATCTCTGTGCTAAACCGATTCAACACAGGTAGTGGCCACAGGTTGGTGCGTGCCAGGATATGTATTAATACGAAGTTAGAAAGAAAAAAACTATTAAGGAAAGGTCCCTTCCCAACGTCAGAAGTGTAAACACAAAAAAAGGACGAGTATCAGGAGGAATTAGCACGGAAGCTTACACCAAACTCACTTGAACACAAAAATATAGACGAATTGGCCGAAAAAATAACTAAAGACATACAAATAGTTACAAAGAAAATATTATGTAGTAGAGTGAAAACCAAAAAGAGGCCAAATTAAAACCACAGACGATAGAACTAATAGAAAAACGAAAAAGAACCAAAAGAGACCATCCTGAGTATAGTACCCTAAATGCAAAAATTAAGAAAAACATTAGGAAATACTTAAGAGCACACAAAACGAAACAAATATTAGAAACAATAGAGAACAATAAAAGTATGAAAGTGCTGAAAATAAGCAATTCCATCGGTAGACACAAAATCATAAAAATAAAAAAACGAGAGTGGAATGTTAATATTGATAAATGAATTTTTATGTTGCCCATCAAGTTCACTAAAAACTAATATGGTCTTTTACATATATCAGTCGATAATAATTATCTAGTTATATAAAATGAACATTTATATTATGGGTTGAATCTACGTAAATACAGCAGTCGAATATATTATTTAAAATTGATAAATAATTTCAAATATCCATGTCAGATTTTATGGTTAAACATTGGTCGTACTTCGCACGGTGAAAAAAAAATTAAATATTTGTGACGACTGCGTGTCAGTGAAATTTTTTTTCGAGGTGTGATTCTGGTGGAAGGTGAGACTCGATTTTAAAATCTATCTTGTACCGACTACCAGCGTGAAAGGTTTAAGATAAGGTAGGACTTGATTTATTTTATTTTTGTTTGTTTTGCGATATCTGATCTTATTTTTAGTTTCCTATATCGTAAAGTCTGTAAGCAGAATAAAGCTGTAAGCTTGTGCATTTCTGGTATTTGGTTACTATCGTTTCGCACATCACGTTGCCTTTTGCCGTGTGCATGTTTGTGCCTGTAGGGCATGTGAGATAGTTTTTTTTTGGGCTTTAGGCTCTTTGATAAGAGAGAAAAAAAAGGACTTGATCCTACAAAAGCAGGGGTTATTAAATTTCGGATTTAGTTCAGCAACCCAACTAATGAATCGATCAAATTGGCCTATAGGGCTCATATCTAGGTTCTAGTTAGAGGTAGCAATTTTTAGAAATTAATAACTAAAACTGTCGAGAGTGTAGGATATTTAGTCTCATTTTCTCTAGTATCGTTATCAGTTGGATTCAGGCTTAGTTAGTTATTATTCAATCTATGTAAATATTTTATCGTCACCTTGTTATTTAAAGAGCGCCTTCCCTAGCTCTGCTGGACCGTGGTCGGTGCAAGATCATTACTGTTTGTTTGTTTTATTTCTCTATTTCTATCTAAATTTGTTGTTACCTTTGTTTTTGAGTTAAACTGATTTTTGAGCTAGAAAATAGCTTTCAGGAAATAAGTGAATTGAATGATTGTCATTACCTTTGTTTTAGAATTGAATTGATTTCTGAGTTGAAAAGTAGCTTTCAGGCAATAATTAAATTCTGATTACCTGTTTAAATTTATTGATTTCATTTTTGTTCTTATTGTAATTATTTTTTTTATTGAAATATGGTTCATTACGATATTTTTCAGCTTAAATAGCTATTGATTTTGTTTAGTATCTGTAATCTGTTCACTCTTTGATTTAAAAACATAATTATTGTCTACAGTCTAAACAATTCTGTGAAAATTGGCGGAGGCATATTTAATTAATTTAAATTAAATTTCTCCTTCAGCGTGCTTTCGCATTTTTCAGCATTGTTATTGAGAAGAATTATTTCTAGTTCTCTCCTGTCAATTTCTGTATTAAAAAACCTAAGCGACGCTCTCCGCCAAATTGAAACAGGGTTGTAACAACATTCTTGGTGAACTCTTTAACTGCCTTGTACTGTTTTTTTTTTATGCTACTGAGTCCGCAGGCACTCGGCCTACCAGGACAGTTTCCAGTGACGTCATGGGACAGATCCTAGGTACTACAGCAAATTCCAGTAGCCCTCTCCAGGAAGCTCGGGGGAACTACAAGGTGATTAAAGTGTAGATGTCACCAAGATAGTTCAACAGAATTCACTTGCTTTTGTTAGAAGGAAATAGAATAAAGATTGTTTTTTTGAAATTTATAATCTTTTATTTTGCTCTTTTATCACTACAGCACTTGAAAAAAAAAATTAAAGTAAGCATGCTTCTTACCCATACACCCTGAGTATCTTTCAATTTATCTTTTCAGTAAATTAAAGTAATAATTTAAAGAAAAGTGCTTTTATAGTTTATTGTAACTAATTGGCTTTTTATTTGAATTCTAGTAATTATAATAAGGCAATTGAAATTATATTTCAACAAATCAAAGTTTATTTTAAATAATGAAATTATATCGTAACATAATTGGCTTTTTCTCATAACAACAGAGCAGAGAGTTTTTCCTCAGACATGGTTAATCTCAACCAGGTTTTTACACGTCGGAGGGTACTGAAAGATCTTTAAATTGTTGTTGTGGTATTGTAAGAAAATAGTCAATTTTCAGGTACCTATGCATGTTTCACTGAATTTTAAATTTATTTTTATACTAAGCGTTATTTTAGTAATCTAGAGGGGGGCAGCAACCACCCCTTGCCCCTCCCCCCCTCCAGGCGCCCATGACCTTGGAAACTTTTCGGCCGCAAAGCCGAATATAGTATATTTCATTACCAGTCTGGAAACTAGTCTAGGGAACTATCTAAAAATATAAAAAATAATTTATAATAGTTTGTTTGTTAATACATTTTGTTAGTGTTTATAAGAATAACCCTATAAAAAAAAATACAGTTTAAATTTTGTGTGATTTACCGTGTATTAACACGTTCGCGACGACGTGTACCATAAATGGTACATGACAGGCCTCAATTATCGGCGTCGTGTGCCACACGTGGTACACGAGTTTTAATAAATCTATACTTTGATAATACCGAACGCGTATAAGGTAGGGCCTTTATATTGCAGCAACGCCTGTAGGATGGGTGTATCTGCACCAGTGTACCATCGGTGGCGCACTCGTCCCGGCGTAAGTGAGGTATTCAAAATAAAATTCTAGTGCTATGACAGGAGGCCCTTTCACCCCTTCCAGCAAAGTAAAAATCTTCCTAACCCTGGAACTCATGATCTACCTGAAACTAACAGGAAAAATAGAGTGTCTGATGTCCTTCTTTATAGTGGCCACAAGTGGTACACGACGCCCCCAAGGCAAAAACTTGCGCTACGGGCGTCATGTACCACGAGTGGGACACGGGAAAAAACGGTTGAATCATAAAAAAAACTAAAAAACGAAAGTTCATAAACCTTTATTTACCATAAAACTACAAATTCAAGATATTAAAATAAAAATATAAATTTCGTCCTGAACTAAGGTACAGCGTAACTACCCGTCGCGTCGCGACCGTCGTCGCGAACATGTTAATTTATAAATTCAATATCAAAGCAAAGTCTGAGGCGAATTCTATTGAAAACGAAATAATAAATTGGCCATTTAAGTTGCATTTTATTTTATTGAAAATAGAATGATAAAAACAAAGAAGGAAAAATCTCGGCAACTATAACAGATTAAATTGAGGAATTGTTTATAATGAACGAAAGCATTTTGTATCAGAAATATTATGAAATTTATAAAATCTAGACATTCCATGTAAAAGTTTGACATATAATGTTTTCAATAATTTTTTTCATTTCTCCCCCTTATCTATTACACCCTGTACAATGCCAAGAAATTATGCCTACATTAGTTTCAGTGGTACTTCTGCCAAAAGTTATAATAGGGCATCGAGAATCAAATGGTACACGGCATTTGAGAAAATACCCTGCATTCATAGATATTTTGCAAAATGGCGAATATCGGAGAACCTATTAGGTTTGGCTAACATATCCTGTTAGATAAAATATGTCTAGAAATATATAGAGGGTGTCATAAGAAGAAACACAACTTTACTTTGGTACAGATTTTTGAGACATGTTGTATAATTGCAAAAATGGTTTAGGTTATGCAGCATATGTACAGGGTGTTCGGTTATATTTTGAACAGAGTCTACAAGCTTTATTTTTAAAGAAATGGGAAAATGGTAAATACAAAAGTTTTAGGATTTTGTCTCAGGCGCCACGATTCGCCATCGTTGAATATACAGGGTGTGCCATGTAGCAGTGGAAAATATCAACTTTGTTATTTTAAATGGAAAACCCTATATATTATTGCATATTTTGGTTTTGCGGAGAATTCTAGACATATTTCATAAATAATGTCCTATACTTATCTCCAACTGTTTTTGAAATATTGACAGTTGAAAATCGACCATTTACCAAGTTTGACGGCCTGTGTAATCTAAACTGCTAAGGATAGAGCAAAATGGTTTCCACTTTTCCATCTTGATTTTTCATAAGCTATCGTTTGACACTATTTTTTAAATTTAACCAGAGGTTAAGAAATTCCGGTTAAATTTAACCTCTGGTTAAATCTAAAGTTATACTCGATTTCGAAATGATGCGAAGTAATAAATCATTTTCTGATGGCTGATACATAGGCGTATATAATTACGTACATATACGTACATATTTTAAACGTTTACCTGTCCTAATACTCGGACTTTCCCAGCATTCTATTTATCACACTTAGGTTTTTTTATTACTGTTGTAAACATTCAAATTTGACGATTTTTTGTATGCCTACCCTAAAGTTTAAGTAATTGTAATTTTTCAGTTATATTTGTTCTTCCGAAGAAGACACAGTGTGTTTGTTTCATTTCATAGTTTCAATTAAAATGGCTAATTCAGTTTTCTCTCCAGTGAAACGAGCGAGCAAATGACCATGTTCTGTTAACGAAAAGAATATTATTCTTAATGTATATGACGCCCTCAAACATCAAAATCCTCTGTATAGCGTTGATACTGTGGTGGAAATGTGTTCGCAAATGACGGGTGTTTCAAAAACGTCGATATATAAATTAAGGTGTGAACGAAAAAGTGGAGCCGTAAAACCACCTATACCATCTTCAGGAAGAAAGACGGTGCCTATCGATGAAGACTACAAACTTATAATTAGAAGAACAGTACATTCCTTTTATTTTAATAAGGAAATACCAACCATCGACAAAATTTTAGGAGCCTTGAAGCAAGACCAAAATATGTCTCCAACGATAAGTGTATTGAGCATGTTATAAAAGAAGAAGAAAAAATGTGGAAACTAGACCATTTAATTGACCTAATTGTAGAGCCTTTAATTATATCCTTGGAACATGACGAAGATTCGACGGATTTTTCTGACGACGAAAATGATATACCATAGTTCTCTACATAACTGTTTACACAAAATTGCAACTTATACCTTATTATATAAATATTATATGTGATAAAATGATACAGTAATACTAACTGTTTTTGAATATACATAAATAAGTGAATAAATAAAAGTACTTAGGTAAAACAGGTATTTTAAATTAAATACCCAAACGTACGCTACTACAGGTAGAAAATGGCCCCTTTGCTAATAAAGCCTATTTGGGATTGCCATACAAAACATGGTGGAATGGTTAAAATATAATACAGCAGGCTATAACTGCTGTGGCTAAATATTTAGAAATCACAAAAATTTATTTGACCACTCTGTTAGCGTTTTGCATTTATAAGTAGGTTTTATTACTCCGCACCATTTCGAAATAGAGTATAGTGTCAAATGATAGCTTATGAAAAACCAAGATGGGAAAGTGCAAACCATTTTGCTTTATCTTTAGCCATTTAGATTTTACAGGCTGTCAAACTTGGTAAATGGTCGATTTTCAACTGTCAATTTTTCAAAAACAGTTGGGGATAGGTATAGGACATTATTCATGAAATATGTCTAGAATTTTCCGCAAACTCCAAATATGCAATAATATACAGGGTGTTCCATTTAATATAACAAAGTTGATATTTACCACTGCTACATGGCACACCATATATATTCAAGGATGACGAATCGTGGCGGCTCAGACAAAATCCTAAAACTCTGGTATTTACCATTTTTCTATAGCTCTAAAAATAAAGCGTGTAAATCCCGTTCAAAATATAACCGAACACCCCGTACAAGTAGCTGTGCAACTTTCATATTTGATATTTAACTCAGCAGCCAGCCATTAATTACTAAGGTATCAACCGAGAACTCACTATTAGAACACCCTGTGTATATACATAATGTACAAGTACCGGGCACAATTATTCCATTATTCCATGGTATATAAGGGAAAATGTCCAAAATATCTATCATTTTATTTTCCACATCAAAAAAATCTTATCTTTGAAATGTGATTTCATTCCTAATGAAGTCATACATAAATATTTAACACATGAAGAATCAAAAGATAATTTGAAAAGTTTAATCAAAACACTCCGATATTATCTATAAATTCTTAGCCAACCTATTCTTAAATAACTGAAAAAACTTTCTCAAATAACCACTTCCGTGTTAAATGAATCGAGCATAAGAATTTGGCATGAGAGTTTCGATCCAAAAGATAATCAAAACTTAGAACTGCGTACCTCGATCGGTACTATTGTTTATTGAAGAAGGAACAGCTTCTCTAGAAATGGCAAGAGAGTGATTTTAATCTAATTAATAGACTGAGACTTATCTGATTCGAGGCTGATTAGATTAAGCTAAGATGCTTGTTAAGAAGTGAACGTACAATTTCTTGTAAATACACACAGATGATAGTAGAAGGAAGGTAAATAAACATAGAGCATTCGCAGTTAGTATTTTTGTACATTTTACCTTGACATGTAATGTAAAACAGGTTTACTAATAATTATTAAATATCAGATTATATGCATTTTGCATATATGGGCATTTTTGCATATTTTTGTGTTTTTGAAGGAGAAATGCATATTTTAAGAACTATTGCATATCAAAGCCTGTTTTGTGATTTCTGTTTTATTTTCTTAAGTTTTATGGCCCTCCGCCGCCGTCGGGCCGCCTGAACGAGGCGGTGCCTAAACACCTGAACTCGATTTAGATTTGGATTTCCCTAAGAGGGCAATCAATAGGCTAATAACGTAATAAACTATTCTTCTATTGAGTACTTGCATTAGTCTGAGCGTTTTCTGGCTCGATGTGTTAACTAAAATTTCTTTACCTACACCTTATACCTTCCATAAATAACTTATTTGTTCACATTTGTTACAGTTTACCAGTATTATTGAGGTTGTCGTTTGTCGTAGCCGCAGTTAGTATTGTACGCCCAAACAAAGTGAAAGTCAAAGCGAAAATGGCAATTATGTCGGAAATACGATGCACTTCGTGGATTAAGCATTATCCAGAACTTGTTTTGAACGACGATCATGTTTTTGCAAGCCTTGTTCAAAAGTTGTTTCCTGCTCGAAGAAATTCCAAATAGATCTGTGCAAAATGTTTTGGCTGCTAATATTCCTTTAAACAAGCTGACCGACCATCAAGTAAAGGTTTATCTGCAAAAATTTTCAAAATGTAATTCTCCAGATTAATCAACATTAAGAAAAAACGTTTTTGGAAAGGTGTTTGGTACCGTACTAGATGAAATAAAAACGAAATTGGAAACGTATTTTGTCGTCGATGAAGCAACTGATTCGTGTGGCCCTTACATAGTTAATTTATCAATCGAAAAACTCACAGAAAAAGAATCTGGAAAAACTTACCACAACCGGTAAAAGAACTGAAAAAAACAAACCCTTACAGTTACCCCTTTTATCAAAAATTAACCCATTTCTTTTTGCCGGATTCAGTTTCTATTGGTAATATTCTGGTCCTGTTGTCCGATGCTGTGCTGCATATGGTAAAAATTTAATTCATGTAAGATGGGGTACCTGGATTCGTGCGGCTATATTTTATGCAGATAATTTCCAAAAATTGAAAGACTTAATTTTGCAAATGTCTGATGATTCAGAGTGTATCAAAATCAAATGGGTAAACATAAATTTCAAAATGTTAAAGTGGAATAAGTATGATGAAGATAATGTATGTTACGTCTAACTATGTATTTCTAGCAGATAGTATTTTATCACTAGAAGAATCGTGTACAAGTCTACCAGAGTCGATGAATATAATTTACTTATTTTCATTTATTTATTTATCGCAATCCTTTACAAACACCAACAGTAATTACGTGTAAAGGTACCTAACTAGAGAAAAAAGACAATACGACCTAAAAACCAGAGCAAACAAGAGCACTGATAATAGCGATCAACCTAGGCTATTAAGCAGTAGGTACATTTAACTGATTCCAACTTAAAGCAAGATGTTTAATTTTTTTAGGGTTGTGTTTAGGATATCTGTCCTGACCGAGCCTAGAACCTCATTAGTCACAGCCATCATTCGATTAAAATGAGATATACTGAGATCCACCTGAAAAATGTTTGCTCATCTGAAAGTCTAAGATTAGCTTTTGGCACGTTCAGTCGAATGTAATTTGCTAAGTTACAGTCTCCATACTTTAAATTATTCAATATATAGTAAAAGAATATTACAGCCCGTTGTTTCCTTCTTTCCCACAGAGACCTAAACCCAAAACTATCAAGCATACTTTTATATGAGATCCTGTATCGATATATATTATTTTTCATGACATAAAGATACCATAGAAAACTTTTCTGAACTTTTTCTATTCGATCAATGTGTATGGATTCCGACCGCATCCCTATTTGTAATGCATAATTCAAGATGTGGTCATACTAATACGCATTATACAATCTCACCAGAGGAGTGGTGAATTTGAATTTAGTATTTTTACTATTTCTCATAAGAAAACCTAATGCTTTCGAAGCATTTTTAGTAATACTAGAAAAGTGCTTGCTCAACTTCATATTAGACTGAAATATAACTCCTAGATCTTTGATCTCACCCTCACGATTGAGCTCAAAGTTCCCAATTTGATATTTGTTTAAAATTGGATTAGTTTTGTCGTGAATAAGACAACGGAACACTATTTTATGTTTAAAAACATTTTATTCCCTTCAAACCACACAGAACATTTATTAATATCATGTTGGGGCAGATCACAGTCATCCTGTGCCTTGACCAGTCTACAGAAGCCCAGTAGTGGAAGAGAAGCATTGAGACAAAGAGTCCCTGAAGCGTAGAACCAGTAAAAAATACGTTCGAACCACATGAGCCCGCCCTAACCCCCTGGACTCTACCTGAAAAATAAGATCTCAAAAAGTAGTAAGCGTTTTCTGATACTCCAAACTCCACCAGCCAGCCAAGCAGCAGTCCGTGGTTGATCTTATCGAATGTTTTCTCACAGTCAGTATAAACAACGTCCAATTGATGTTTGTTTATGATAGCCTCAGCAGCAAGTTCGGAAATTGTTGACAATTTCGTTACTGCCGATTTATCTTTTAGAAATCCGTGCTGAAATGCAGATAATTTAGGTTTTAAAAAGTTAGATAGATCATCAAAAAGTATAGATTCAAATATTTTAGTTAAAACAGTAATTAAACTGATGCGCCTGTAATTTTTAATTTCATTTTTGAAACAGGGGTTATATCCGTTTTTTTCTTAACGTGTATGGAAATTGTTTGTGTTTAATAGCAAAATTAAAGATGTGTCTTAATGGGGGAGCTATAAATCCAGCTAAACCTTACATATGTAAGGAGGAATGTCGTCGGGTTCTGTGGATTTTTTCCGCTTTAACTTACTTATATTAGTTATTGGGGAAAAGTTAAAAGTTAAAAGTTAAAAGTACCGTTAAACATGGATTCTGCAAATAAAATTTGCAGAATCCTCACACACCGACTGAAAATGCTGTGCAAAAGCATTCGCAATGTTCCCAGGGTTGGAGTAAGTGCAGTAAAACACCCCTTTTGGATCTGAAACGTAAAAACTGCCAGAAGGATGTAGGATTAGAATTTCAGTTTTGTTCAATATTTTGTTTATAAGATTCATATTCAGATTTAGTTTGTAGCTTAGTACTCTTTCTCAAGTAATTAAAATATGCAAACATGAAAGGATTATCTCGTTTTTGAGAAACTGCTGATGGATCTTATTTTTTCTCATATTTTCTGAACGAAATCCACAGAATACCATGTGGGATATCGACGTATACTGACCGTGTCTTTTATTTGATGCTTAGGAATAGCTATGCCAAAAAATGCATGCACATGGTCATAGAAACTGCTTGGATTATCATTTGTCTCACTTTTAGTATACAATTCTGACAGGTCACAAGACTGTACAAAAGTGGAAGATATCCCTTGGGAAAGTTCTGATGAGTATACGCCATCACATAACTATGTCTCTATCAATGCAATTATATCGTAATCCTCAGATAACAGATTAGTATAAAATAGTTCAGTTTTAGTTCTGAGACCACGCACATTTTGATAGTACACTTTAGTTACAGTTGTATTAGTAGTATTTGGTGGGCGATGTACTATCTACCGAGGGTCCTTCCCTAATGAAGGTTCCCTCCTCTTTCCGAAAAACTTTGACACAATGGCCCCTTTAGGCTGCACATCCCGCTTCCAGGCATGTTAAAGATTTTTATCGTTATCTTGGATGCAATTCACTTTGACATCCTCAAAATGTGATTGAATAAACCTTTGAAAATCATGAGCCATCACTTAGGGTTTGGGGTGCTAACCTCGTAAGGTGAAGAAACGAGTACCTAGGTACGGTGTTTAATCCACTGCTTTATTCATTTCTGCCAACAACAAATCTACGTCGTCGTCTACCTTGGACCTGCTGCCAATCATTCTCCTTGTTCCTTTGGAAGATTAATCACACTTCTTTCTTTTCTTGACATTCATTTGCAAGTTGAATCACTTCAATCATTTTACTGATCGTTTTAGCTTGTGAAATGCCCAGATTGAGCTGCTTGGTCGAAAACTTCACCACGGGATCGGAATCGACACCCCCAGGCCCAGGCGGGCGAGATGATAGATATATTTGTTTATTATTATTGGTTTTGATAACTTCAACACTTGAGTTGTCAACACTTATCGCAGTGCTACCACCTGCCCCCTCAATATAATAGGTTTGTTCTAGCAGCGATTTCAAACCAAAGCCAAGCCATCCGGAGTTTGCACATTGCATTATAAGCGACACTTTAATCGCTATGCGCAAACTCCAGATGGCTTGGCTTTGGTTTGGTTTGGGTTTAAATCGCTGCTAGAACAAACCTAATCATTTATGTTTGGACCGTTGGTTGCGTTGGCTAGATTGGGAACCATGATAGGGTAGGAGCCTCTGACTAGTTGGCTGCTCTGTTCAGGTGGGTGCCGTCTTCCGCTGTTGCCAAGTGCACTAAACGTTACCTCAATATCCTCAAGAAGCTTAATGCTTTTGTACAAAAGAACCTCTTTTGCTTTTAATTCATTAATTATTTCATCTTTGCTTCTCAATACTTCCTCTTTGGCTTGAATTAATGCATTCATATCATCGTGTTCTAAATTACCAAGTCGAATATTCTCAGCTTCCGACCTAACCTCCCTTGGCGATAATAAAAACATGTGTAAAAATTTTTGACCTATAATTTCGGTAGATGTAGAAAGATCAAAGATCGTTTTCTTTGTAGCCTAGTGATCGACGCCACAATTTTTTAATTCAAAACCTTAAAGCACACGTAATAACTATTGTGTTTTATATTCTTTCAAATTAATATTAAAGTAAGTTTAATATAAATTGTTATAAAATTGTATTATTTGTGATTTAATAAATTATATACAAGTAGAATTTATTTTTGTTCCATACTCAATCCTCTAATTTAGTGAAAATTTAATTTAGAAAATCAAAATTTAGTATTTATATTCATTGCATATTTATGTATTTCTTTTGACATATATCCTGCATAGATTTTAAGAAAATGTGCATATACATATATGCGCATATTTTTGGTTGTATATAAATAATCCCGTCTTTAATAATTATAACAACATTAGTGCTCAATCCATCTTATTTTCTGCAAGGATTTTACCTTGCTACGACCATAACCTACACATATAGCTACAACAGACAAATTAATTCTTCGTTCTCAGTTTGTTTCAATGATTTGCGAGTTTTCTCTGAAAAGTTTTAAAACTTCTGAAAATTACCGGCACAATTCGTAGAAGCCGTCTAATTAAGTTCTTCAGCTTGTCAATAGTGATTCAGCTATCATTGGTCTGTTAAATTTTTGACAAGTCTCATGTTATACTCGTATACACCGTCGAGTTGTAATAGTATTTTCCAATAGTTAAGTTGTTTTATGACAAAAAAGCTAATCTTCATTGATATTAATAAAATATAGAAAAAGTTTAACCCTACTGAATAAAGCAAAAACATTAGCATACCACCACCATGCTCTTGCCATAAGTCTTATGATTGACTTACATCGAAAGAAATTATTATTAACCTCACTCCACCAGAACAATTGATTTAAAGGTTTTTATATTCAAATTATTACGAAACAATCAACGGACAAGGGAAATCGAAAATGTCAATGTAGATTTCAAGATATAGTATTTCATTCACTATAAAAGGCCATAAATCCAGTCCTTTGGTAAACAACATTGTTTCTATTGGGTATTCAGCCAACGTAAAATTTTGCATGCATACCACCTTCTGCCTACTTCCATCCATTATTTTATTTTTTGCGCGATATATTCTCGAGAATTACGCTTTTATTGAATTTAAATCCATCTACTACATCGCCTGCAATTCGCAGAAAAGTGTAGAAGTGGAAATCATCAAAATTTTAGAGAATCACGTCCAAGATGAAACTATATATATATATATATTGCAATATGTCCGAAATATCCAACGCAATCGCTCGAGACTCTCCGTAGTTCTTAATTGCCCTACTCTATATAAGAGTGACATAGGCCAATATATCTTCTGTCACATTCTCTTGTCGACCGCCGTGTAGACAAGTCGAGCTTACAACCGAAATCGAAACGAAAAACGTGAGTGAGTGCCAGTGCGCAAAAGCCTTTACTGTGACTGTGGATGTAATGTACAGCATTGCATCTGCAATTATTAAAGAAAATTCGTTAGGGATTTATCCCGAAATACAAAAGAAAAATCGTTAAGTCGCAGTAAAGGACTCCAACTTTCCGAGTACCGTACCTACGTGGGTGCACGTACCTCGGAGGGTTGGTATCAACACCAACGAAAGCGAAAGAAAAGCGAAACCAAGGCGAAATAGATAACATAGAAAATGAACAACAGCAACAGAGGAAAGGAATTCACGCTAGCTGAATTAGAGAAAGAGAAAGCAAGAAGAAATAACTTAAGAAGAAACAGCGACCCAAGGCAGGAAACTGTAAGTACACTACATACACAAACAAAACAATACACAACACAAACCAAAACTCTAGATAGCAAACGACAAGTAAAAGACGAACAAATGGAGAAATTACAGAAATACATACGTAAACTCGAGATACAAAACAAAGACTTACAAAACGAAAACTGCACGCTGACAGAACAAGTAGCACAATTAAAAATAGAATTAGAGAAAGCGACAACTACAATGAAAAACGTACAGACAAATCAAGACAAATACCACGACGTACTTATGGAGACATTGACGGAAATCAAAGTAAAACAAGACAAAACAAACGAAAACACACACGCAGAAACTAACATAGCACAACCAACCCCCACAGCTATAGCCCCCCCCACTGAGGATGAGATGGAGACCAACTCCAACTCAGACTCAGAGATGCCAGCTTCGAATGACAGGGAATTCCCGCCCCTAAAAAGGCCTAGGGCAACGAGCCCCCCAATAACCCAACCCACAAACCCTAGGCCAAATATACCACGTATGACGAATGTGGCAACACAAGAGTCAGTTAATAAACACCTGGGACTAGCCCCCCACCAAAAACCCAAACAGAAGAGCCCACCACGGCACCTAAAAAGTCTGAAGTGGTCCCAACCATAATCAGGTGCCCAGAAAACTGGGTCAAAATTCATCAGGACTTGACATATGCCAAAATCGATTTTGGTAACATTAAAAAATCCAAACTGGGGATTCAAATCACCCCCACAACCCCGAATGATCATAGACGGATCACGACCTATTTAAAAAACAAAAAATATCCCTACCATTCATATTTCCTACCGGAGGATAGGAAATTAAACATAATCATTAAAGGCCTAGACGGCAAAATCCCAATATCAGACATCAAGGATGACCTTATTGCAAAGGGCTATTCTCCCATAGAGATGTTCTGGCTCAAGGCTGGAACAAGAAGAAACATCTTAACAGAGATGCTTAAGGTCTTAGTACCTCAATCAGATTCAAACATCCTGAATGAAACCCGAATCAACTACATGCCAGTTGTAGTTGAAATACAAAGAGGCAGCAAGCATCGTGTCCACAATCAGTGCCATAGATGTCAACAATTTGGCCATACAGTATCCAATTGTCAAGCAACCCCAATCTGCCATAAGTGCGCAGAAAACCATCATTACAGGGACTGTAAAAAGCCCATGAACACCCCCCCAAAGTGCTGTAACTGTGGAGGTGAACACCCAGCGAGCTATTCAACTTGCCCCAAAAACCCAAACAATAAAACAAAACGAATCATAACACAAACACGGCCGGTGAGCAATAGCATCAGCTACGCACAACTTACGAAGCCACAACCACAACCAAAACCAATCACACAAAACAACATACCAAACTCAGGCATTAACACCAAAAACACAAACCCACCAAACAACAACATCTTCACACTGCTAACAATGTCCGAAGAGGAGATTAAGGCAAAAATCAATACCATCACAACACTAATCCAAAACAACCCGACATTGAGGTTATTCGCTAATCTCAATGGCTAATACACCACCACACTTGTTCTTGATCAGTTGGAACGCGAATTCCCTCTATCCCAAGAGATACGAATTCGCGGAATATCTGGTTGAGAACAACATAGACATAGCACTCGTGCAAGAAACTTACCTACGCCCACATACGCATTTACACGTTCAAAATTACACAATTTATAGAAATGATAGACCGGACCGCATGGGAGGCGGTACGGCCATTTTTATAAAAAACAGCATAAAACATGACACAATACGCACACCACAGTCTGAGATACTAGAGGTAACCAGTATCAAAGTCAGTCTAACTGACGGAGATATGGTGATACATTCGGTATACAGACCGCCACCAAACAAACTCACGCACACAGAAATAGAGAAACTATTCAATTACACACACCCGGTTCTAGCAGCCGGGGATTTCAATGCAAAACACAGGTCCTGGGGATGTAGAACCACGAATCCAAATGGTACTATGTTGCTCAGGACAGCAGAAACACTACACTACACAATACTCGCTCCCACTGAACCCACCCACTTTCGCGGCGAAACAGCCGACATACTAGACATCGCAATCACACACAACATCCCTCACAATGTGGTGATTGACAATCTGGAGGAGTTATCTGCCTCAGATCACTCTCCAATTGGCATCACCATAAACAACATACACGAAAATGCACGAGCACACACACAAACATTCATCCAATGGAACACTTTCAAAAAACACTTAAAAGACAACACACAACATATCCCACATATAAACTCTAAGGCGGAGCTAGACAATCAAGTCTTAAGCTTCACCGAAGAGATACAAACAGCACTAAACACAGCCAAGAAAACAGTACACACAAGACAAAGCAACCCATACTCACTTCCCGATAACATAAAACAAAACATAAGACTAAGAAACAGACTAAAAAGACGAGCCAAACAAACAGGCAGCGCAGAACTCAACAGACAAGGAAATAGACTAACAAATACAATAAAAACAGACGTTAAAAATCACAAAAACAACAAATGGACGGAATACCTGTCAACAGTAAACATACAAAACAACTCTCGATGGAGAATAGCTAAAAACATGCAGCATAAAGGCAAGATGATATATCCTCCGATCCATGGCTTGAGGGGGATGGCGTATTCTAGCGAGGACAAGGCTGAGGCCTTTGCCGACTCGCTGGAGTCGCAGTTCACCTTGGGGTATGGAGCGCAGGATATGGATCACGAAGAGGCCATAGAGAGATCATACAGAAGAATCACGAGACAAATAAACGAACTACCAGAAGACGAAACCCAACAAACTGACACACAAGAAGTTGTGCAACTAATTGCGCAACTCAACCCAAAAAAGGCCCCATGTCTAGACAACATACAAAACAAAGCACTGAAAAACCTACCAGACGTGGCAATACGAAAACTAACATACATAATAAACAAAACACTACAACTAAATCACTTTCCAACCAGTTGGAAAAAAGCAAAGATCATACTAATACCGAAACCAAACAAGAATCTAACATTCCCACAACACTGGCGTCCCATTAGTCTGCTCTCCTCCTTGAGAAAGCTAACGGAACGCCTCATACTCAATAGACTAAACACACACGTAACAGCACACAATCTAATCCCAAATGAGCAATTTGGGTTTAGAAAAAACCATAGCACCGAACTCCAACTTGCCAGGCTTGTTGAGGATTCGACTAGAGGACTACAAAGGCGGGCAGCGACCGCAGTTGTGGCCCTCGACATCGAAAAGGCCTTCGATAAAGTATGGCATGAGGGACTCATTCATAAACTACATACACAACACAACATACCAATACCTTTAACACAACTTATTGCTTCGTTCCTCAAGCGAAGATCATTCGTCACACAAATAAATACTGAACTTTCAAACACTAGAATCATGGAAGCGGGCGTACCCCAGGGCTCCCCGCTTTCCCCAACACTATACTCATTATACACTTCAGATGTACCCAAACACCCACACGTACAGCTTTCAATATATGCAGATGATATCTGCATATATTCGACACTCAGAAACATATCAAGACTCAAAATACACGTACAACAGCACTTAAACACTATAGACGACTCGGCAGAAACTTGGAACATCAAAATTAATAATGACAAAACTCAGGCTATGCTCATTAGCCACTCTCGTAGATTACCAGCAAATCTTAAGCTTGGAAACACTGAATTAAGTTGGAATAACACTCTTAAATATCTAGGCATGACCTTAGACCGAAGACTATCATTCAATCAACACATCCAAAATAAAATTAACATAGGCATTGCAGCAAAACAAGCTTTCTATCCCTTAATTAACAGAAATAGCTCAATGTCAATCAAGAACAAACTTCTAATTTACAACCAAGTTATCAAGCCCAAAGTCCTCTATGGTGCCATCGCATACACACACACAAGTAAGACAAACAAAAAGAAACTACAAGTTTTTCAAAACAAAACACTCAGACAAATAACAAACGCTCCATGGTACATACGCAACACCGAAATACACGAAAACCTAAAAATCGAAACAATTCACGAACACCTAACAAATAGACATGTTAGATTCTTGGAACAAGTACGCACCCACACAAATCCACTAATTACAACACTTTTTGACGGGGAAGACCGACCGGAAAGGCAAGGCTAAAAAGCTTAAGAGAACCTCCAATAAACACAATATAAGCACATATAAAAATCCCAAAAATAATTACATAAAAATCACAAAATTAAAAACAAAAATAAAAATAATAAAAATAAATGAAAAACCACCAAAAATAATACTAACATTTACTAACCCATAAAAAACTGTAGCTAAACACTACAGCAAAAAACCCAAAAATAATTAACCCACTAACACACATCTCAACAACACACAACATAAAACATCACACCACAACAAGATCACAACACATTACTGTATCCTGCCTTGGAACCAGTCGCAAGAAGAATCAGAAGGCCAACACGCCGAAGAAGGAAGATGCAATAGTGACGTAGAGTCACTAGCATCATGAGATGGTGATTTTTGGTGGGTATGCTTATAGCGAGCCCCACACTACCCTCAACCGAGGGTGTGCATAAGGGAGCATTTTTACACCTTGACAAAAAAAAAATATATCTTCTGTCGATCTCTCTTTGCGAAAGCCGTATTGATTATCGCTGATTATTCTGTGGTTCTCGAGGTACCGTAAACTGGGGTGACTTTGCCAACTTTTGGGGGTTTTTCATTGACAACATAACATACTTTAGCTATAGTGTCTGATGTATAACCTATGTCAAATTTGCATTTTCGTAAAAAAATCACAAAAATATCTTGAAAAATCAAAAGTTATTTATTATTTAGAAAAGACCTTTATTTTAGACACTAAAAATTCTGCAAAATTAAACATAAAACATAACTCTAACTGAAACAACATTTTTTTTTGGTTAAAACTTTGGTAACCTATCTAATCACTAGTATTATTATTACAGAAACCATCCTAGTTAAATTTAAAATTTGTCAAATCATCTTCGAAATAGAATAAATCTCTCGAGGAAGACGAACACTCCGGTTGCTGCAAAGCTTTGACGATTTCGCTTTTGCGAACGTGAGATATATCTGCTGTTTTTCTCTTTCGTAAGAATTTTACCTCAAAAAAATCGTCTTCATCTTTTCTAATAATTTTCCCAATTAAATGGATAGTACTTTTTTGAGTTTTAAAAGCAACAATCACGAAATCTCCTTCATTGATGGGTTTTTCATTGTCGATGGTTTGGGTGCTATTACTATTTCCAATATTCTCTTGGTTTTCAAAATTCATAAACTGAGGCAAGTCAGGCTCATCGAAAGTTTTATCATTCTTCTGAGTTCTTGATGCGTCATCATCTTCATAATCTTCGATGGCATCCTCCACACTTTCCCGCATTTCCACATTATTAGCAATATTTGCCAGATCTTGAAAACATACTGATTTTCCTGGTTCAACATGAACCATTTTCTTTATTTTAATTTCCTTGGTTCCTGTCGGAGTTCTCATTTTATTAAGGTAATTGACAACTGTGTCTCCTATCTGTAGAGTAGTGTCCTGATTTTTTTTGCTGGCAGTGATTTAAGAACAGAATTTTTATCAAGGGGAAAAATTCCATTTTTTTTAAACCGTTCTTTATAATGAGCTCCTGGTTAATTTCAATCTTGTTCATTAGAGTTCTTAGTAAAGTGGGAAAACTGGTCTTATTCAGCGTAGAATCTCTGGGATTCTTTAGTTTGTAGTCGGTTAATATAGACCTCCAGGCTATTTTTGGAGGTCTGAAAAAACTGACATCTAAGGCCTGTGTGAGGTGCGTCGGGTTTGACGGAAGAAACACGAACCTTATATTAGCCCTTTGGCATTTTTCTAAAACTTCAATGTTGATATGAGACGATAAATTGTCACCAATCAGGACTTTGGGACCTTCAAATTTTTTTGGCCAGGGAAGCACCACTTTATTAAACAAATCCTGAAAACTAGCACTGTCAAACCACCCGGATTTTGTCCGATTATATCTTGCGCCGGGAGGCCCTCCGACGCACCATTGGTCATAAATTCGCTCGGCTTTGTAGACCATGTAGGGAGGTAAAAGTTCTCCAGATGCACTGCAAACATTATTGATATGGCTGTTTTCGTGGAGTTGATTACTCTCTCCGGATACTTCGTCACTCTTCGAAAGATGCATTTTTTGGAGCCAGAATCATCATAGTTTTAAATACGACAAGGAGCAACATCTTGCAGGCTTCTCTCTAAATTATTAAAATAGTTGATAAATTCTTCTTCAGTATTTTCGCTTCTCACTCTTTTAATATTTTGACACTGCCTTTGAGTAAGTCGATGTTTATGCCGTTTCAAAAAACTGAAACCCCATTCCACTCCAGGCAAATTATTTCTGAATTTCCTGATTCTTGTTCCTTCCTTATACAAATGACTTTTAGCAATAAATCTTAGATCCAGCATAGTTCTACATAGGCTTCTTTCAAAAGGCTCAGAAAGTATTGTAGGTGCTCCCACATTTTGTTGATGCTTATTTTTAATTTTATAGTAAAGTTCTTCGAGGAATATTGTAATTTGAAGCTTTTGATATTTTCAGCCTGCCTCTTCTAACTTGGTGAATGACTTCTTCAAGTGCTTCGTCCGTATAATTCCTGTAGCGCCGGGAACCAATGGGTCGTTTGTAGCTTCTTCTACTTCGGTGTTCTCCAGCTTGGGGGATGACGATGAGATTTGATTTGCCACATCTTGTGGCAACTCGGAATGGCGGGGTTCACTCCGGTAGTCAAACTGCTCTCACCAGTTTGGCGTCCTTGCCTCTCATCTGAATATATCAAGCAGCGTCATACTAGCGATGAAACAAATCGACTATTTAATATTGTAAATTGTACAAACGCAAATATCCATTTCAATATAAATAAGTGAATTCAATTTGTTAATTTTAAACTTTTTATAATTATGTGTTGCAAGCATGTACTTTATTCCCTTGAGATTAAATGAATCTTTTTAGTCTTGTAAGTACAAAAAAACTATTCAAACAATTCTATCTATCATTTGAGTCGAAATTCATGTTTTATCGGTATGAAAGAAAAACCATTTGTAGAATTTCCCGATGAAAAACGTTTGCCAAAACTTGAGTTATCGTAGAAGTCAGAAGCTTTTATAACTAAAATTTTAATAGTTTGTCTTCAAGTCAATATTACATACAGATAGGTTCGCACATTCATTTACTCACCTTATATATGTGCACTGCTTCGAGAAAATGGAAATGAGAACCACGTTGCAAATTCGCCTAATTCATTTTGCATCAGTAGTAAATCTATAAAGCTTTCTTGGCCACAAAAGGCGTTATTCTGCCATTTATGGGACGCCCCGCATGGGAACTGTATTAGAAATGCATAAATTAGGCATGGTATTACTTTCCATTGTTGCTTAAAATATGCCATTTAAATTGTTTCCTTTATCGATAGGTTATATTTATTTTTACAAAAACGTCTCGACATTCCAATTCCACATGTATGTTATGTTGCAAATATTAATTTGAATTATTGAATTACGATTTGCTGTAAAATAATAAGCTCCGATTTATTGAACGTTCAAATCATTAAGCTTACGAGTTGAAGTTTCGGAAGTGGCCTCTGGATTAGGAAATATAGTCACTATGTCTTCTCCGAAGATATTCAAAGTGTCTCATACATCTCGAAACCGAAAGCCGCTTTTATTTCCTCGTAAAATACGAACTAGTAAAGTTCATTTTCAGTATGAGATTCCACTCTACCAATAATATAAAGTGTTCTTTTGTTAGTTGGGCATTTGACGAGTAGGTACGGAATTACAGTTGATTACGTCATTATTCAACATGAAGAGGTCATTTTTTTTCTGGAGAAGTTGGCCTCTTTAAAAATACTGTGGGGCAAATCTACATCAGAATTTAATTTTTCACTTTCTTTTTTTTAAGTTTTTCATATTTGGTAGCTTTTTTTCACCGTTCCTTCTTTTTACACCGTTTGTTTTTTATTGTTACTAATTCTTATATTCTATTCTTTCCTAAGCCGCTAGTATGAATTCTTGATTTTCCCAGCCTCGATTTTTATTTGATGGTTTTGCGGGTGACTGGTAACAGTCGAATAGTATGGACCAATAATATTTTTACTTTGAGTTTCATAGCACTACTTACTAAGTCATTTAAAATGGTCCTAATCATTATGATAAATTCAGTCGGATTTACTGACACTGACCATATTTGTAGGTGAAATTCATCTGGAATAGAAATTGAGGAAATATTTAAACCATTTTCGTCAGTCATAAGATCGTACTGGTTTATTAAAAAATCTGCTTGTGATGTTTTTAGGTGTGAAACTTTGTAAATATGGATTTGCAATCAATTTACCATAGATTCCAAGTGATTTTCCAAGATTGGAAAGGGCATATTCGTTCATGGCGGATTTACATCTGGTTTTAAATTGCCCATACACGCCCTTGTCAAGTAGTTGCGCTTGATGACTATACGAGGATAATTTATAGCCATTAGCGACGTGATTCATGATTATCGCTCAATAATGGGATTGAATTTGCTTGATTGGAATTAGTGCATAATTGAAAATGCTTGAAAACCTGGACAAAGGTTTTCAGAAGTCATCTATCTTGACGTGTGTACAAAACCTTGAACTCTAGAAACTGAACTGAATAAGTACTGATCCTTCATACGCACTCGAGGAAATACATATGCCGGAGGAAATTTATTTCTTAATTTCTTTATTTAATTATTTATTTATTTATTTATTTATTTATTTATTTATTTATTTATTTATTTATTTATTTATTTATAAATAGCTGCCTTAAGATACTTGATTGTTGACCTAAAACTAATAACAAACTTAACAATATATGCATATTTACAAATAAATTCCTATATACTACCGACTAAAGTGGTACCTAACAAGCGTCCACCTGAACCTAAGATAACTAAATAACTGACATGATAATTTAATACTAAATGATTATTCTAACACTGCACTTTTTGTGTTCTTCGGCTTCATGCAGTCCTTCCTGGTGGGGGGCATCCTAGTGCCCTAGTCCTTCTTCCTGATTTTTATAGCATGACCTCATGGATCATTTTGTGGATTTTCCTGAATGGCATTTCTTCTATGGTCATTGCTTCTATGTTCCTGTTTAGATCCTGTGTCCTCGTCGTGTACCTGAAGAATTTCGTCGCTTGCTCCTGCAGTCTCTGTTCTAGCGGCCTTGTCCCGGATTCTCTGTACAGTGTCCTTGTAGTCTTGAAATCTTCCTATCTATAGTTCATGATTGTGCGTAGCATCTTGCGTTCCAGCGTGTGTAACTTCTCCTTGTAGGTCTTCACTGCGGAGCTCCAAATCGGTGCTGCGTACATGATGATGGGCCTAACGTATGTCCTTGTCCAGTCTTGACTGCGGCGAGATGTATGGGAAGATTGTGCTGGCTGCTATTCCTGCTTTTCTCCTGGTGCCTTTTATATGGTCCTTGAATATCAGCTTCTTGTCCAGTGTGACTCCTAGGTACTTGGCGGTGTCCGTGTCCTCGTGTCCCATTGATCGTGATGTGTGTCCTTTATCTCCTGTGCTTCTGGTTGAAGTTGATTAGTTGCGTTTTGGTCTCGTTTATCTTTAACTTCCACTTCTTGAAGTACTCCGCTATCATTCTTGTTCTATTCGTTGCGTTGCTGCCATCTGCTGTGTGGATGATGTGTATACTGCTACGTCGTCTGCGAAGAGTGCTATCTGGTTGTTCTGTTTCCTTGGCACGTCATTGATGTAGATGTTGAACAGCGTCGGCGATATCACGCTTCCTTGGGGGAGTCCCTGCCTTATTGTCCTTGTCCTTGATTCTGTCCTGTTGATCAGTGTTATTGTTGTCCTGTCCTTCATGTAGCTCATGATGGTCTTCGTGATTGCCGGCGTGATTCCTGCTCCGTGCATCTTGGTGGCCATGGCTTCTCTCCATACTGTGTCGTATGCCTTCTCTAGGTCCAGGAGTGCCACTGTTGTCGTCTTCTTGGTATTGTTTGCTGTCATTGCGTGGTCCACTATCCTGGCAAGTTGCATGGCTGTCGATTTCCCCTGCTGGAATCCGAATTGTTCTGGGATGATGATTCCTAGTGTTTGGAGCTCCGCGTTGATCCTCTTGTTGAGCACTCTTTCGTATACTTTTCCTAAGGTGGGTAGCAGTGATATCGGCCTGTACGACGCTGTTTGTCTCCTGTCCTTTCCTGGTTTGGGATGACGATGATCCTGGCTGTTTTCCATGCTCTCGGGAAGTAGTGTAGTCTGATGGAGGCGTTGATAATGTACGTCAGCTAGACAAGGGCTTTGTTTGGCAGGAACTTGGCATCCTTCATGACTACTCCGTCGACTCCTGGTGCTTTGTATGGCCTGGCTCTCCTGATGATCCTCTTCAGTTCCCGAGGGCTCGTGATTATCCTGTCCGTGTCCTGTGGCGGCAGCGCTTCGATTTCGTTAATTGTCCTTTGAACTCTTCTTCATGTCCTGTCATCTGATAGATTCTTTGTTAAGCTGCTGATGTTGGCGAAGATTCCATGAATGCCTCCGCCTTCTCTGCTTTGTCCGTGATGATGCTTGCCACGCCGCCTCTGGTCACTTTAATCGGTGTGACTGTTCAGGGGGTCTTGCTGCTCTTCATTCGCTTGATGTGCTTCCATATGTTGTTTTCACGGCTAGCGGCTATGATTCTGTTGTTTCAGACCTCGTTGTTGTATGAATCCAGCATGGTTCGGGTTAGTTCGCATTCCTCCAGGTAGGCTCTCCTGTCGTTCAGGTCACGTGTGCGTTGATATGTCCTGCGGAGTTGGTTTCTTCTCGCGATCTGATCTTGGATGTGTTGCAGCGGCTTGCCTTGCTTCAGGTCTGAGTTCTTGGAGACGTTGTGCTCCTTAGAGGCGCTTATTGTCCTGGTGATGGCTTCTATGGCTTCCTCTATTTTTGCAGGGGAGTCCAGGTCGCGATTTATCCTTAGCTCCGCGTTCATTTCTCTCCTGAAGTTTGTCCAGTCGCCGTTCCTGTAGTAGTACGTGACTCTAGATGCTGCGAGGGATGGCTGATGTATGTTCTCGAACATTACTGGCAGGTGATCAGACTGCAGTTCCGTCATGGTCGTTGCTGTGGCGAAGATGCCCCGGGTTATTCCTATGTCTGGTATGACGTCGGATACTTGGTACCGCGCGATCCTTGTCCTTGTGTCCGGGATTATTAGGTTGGCGTCGTTTCTGTCGATCCAGTTCCTGAGTCGCGTTCCTGTTTTGTTGTTCGTGTTGTTGTTCCACGAGGTGTGCTTGGCGTTTAGGTCTCCTACGAGCAGCGTCTTCGGATGGTTGAGTAGTCGTTCTAGTTCGTTCTCATCTAGGGCTTGATTTGGCTTGTTGTATGCTGAGATGATCTTCGGGTGGTTCATTGTTATCGCCACTGTCTCTATACTGATTGTGTCTGTTGCCTGCTCTTCGAATTGGAAGTTTCTCTTCACGTATAGTGCCACTCCTCCATACGGTTCCTGGTTTGGCCTGTTCTTGTATATGATCTCGTATCCTATGATGCCTGGTGGGTGATCCCTTACTTTTATTTCATTGACACTCAGTATATCTTACGTTGTCCTGGCGATGAGTTCTCTGAGCTGGCTGATTTTGCCCCTTATTCCATTGATGTTGATGTGTAGAATCTTCAGCTGTTTATTTCACTCAATAGAACATCATCACTTCCATGGTTTCCCACTCGTTGGTACAAGCTTGTAGTCTTGCCTTCCGAGTCCGTATCTTCTGGATTAGCTCTTTTATGTTAAAGAGCTTATTGAAGTCTTCAATCTCCCTGAATAGTGTCTTGATGTCGTTCTGTCCGGCACCGGCGTTCGGCGGTGTTGCTCCTTCCGGCTGGGGGTGATTGGCTCGACGGTGACGGCGTCCACGGCTGGGGCGGTTTGGCGCGGGCGAAGCGCGGGAAATGTTTGTGATTGTGGTTGGCCGTTCATCGCTTGGCTATATTGTACTCCTTCTCTTCTCAGGCTTGGTCGTGTGATCACTCCTTGTTGTTGCCTTGGTGCTGTCTTCTCTTGATATGCCTTGAGTGTTTTGCAGCCTCTTAAGTTTGCTGCATGCTGTTCGTTGCAATTAGCGCATTTTAGGGCTACCTGGTCCTCGTTCCGTCCTCTGCTCCTGATGCAGTCGCTTGCCCGGTGGTTACCCGCGCATTTCACACACTTGGGCTTCTGGTGGCACATTGTTGATCCGTGGCCGAATCCCTGGCACCTATAGCATTGAGAGTAGCTCACAGTCTTGAAGAACGTCTCCCACTTGATGACTGAATTTTCGACTTGCTTCGTCCTCTTGATGTTGCCTATGTTGGCATCCTTCTTGGCGGTGACCAGGTAAGAATGACTTTCTCCGCGTCTCGACTTCATGGGCACGCAGCTAATAATGTCCTCGTGTTCGCTCTTCAGCGTCTTGGCAACCTCTTCTGTATTCAGTCCGGGTGGTCCCTTGAAGACAACCTTCTTGATTCTTTCTCCCCTGGGTTTGTAATTGTAAAACTCGATTGAATCGTCCAGTTCCAAATGTGCGATCAGTAGTAAGTGGTCGTTCTCGTTCTCCGTGAATACTTTTACGTCTCTGGGAGTGTACTTCATGAAGAAGTCTCCCTTGATGATTTTCCTGATTTCCTTCGTGCACTCTTCGTACTTTATTTTAGAGGTGATTACTATCGGTGGTGGTCTTGCGGCTGGCTTGGGCTGCTTTGGAGCGGTTGTCGTCTCTATTGCTTCGGCGGCCTCGGTTGCTAGTACTCCGAACCTGTTCTGGGTCGGGACTAAGATTCCATGGGTTACTTGGCTGGTCCTGCTGCTAGAGCTTGAATTTCCCAGTCTGAACATCTTGGTGGTTTGTTCATCTTCATCCCTGGGAGTTTGAATCGGCTATTTCTTAATTTATTGTAGCAGAAATAAAGCCACACATAGTTATTAATACTAATTTATCCCTTTAGCTGAAACGCCTTGACCCACGGCATTTGTCCTGATTAATTTGGGAGCCTGAAGAACTGTGGCAATTCCGGTTTTATCGGTATTCCAAATTCGATTTGGTTGGATATCGTATTTGGTGTTAACTTCCTTATAGTTTTTGAAAAATGAGTTAGCATTAGAGCTGCTTCTCGCGCAATGGTGGAATTTTCTGCTTTACAGCAGGAGAGTCTCGGATGCCAGGTTATAAAAGACCGCATCCACTCCATCGCGGCCATCTGATCTTTACTCAAAATCTCTGATTTTTTCTTACCTAAGTGGCACGCGTATTCGTATGGTAACTGCCGTGTAGACGTGTAAGTAAGTTCATAGAATATTTTGGATGACTGTTTCAGATACAGTTCTAAATCTCATTCTTTTTCAGAAGAAAACACTTAGCGTATAGCATAATTTGCTGATGCAGGCCTATTCTGATGACCTACACTACCGATTTAGACATTTTATGTGATCGCGAACCGAACAACCTTGACGTCATGTGGCTCAAGTTCACCGCAAAGGGATTAGTCATGTTCATATGCTGCCTCTATCGCCCTCTAAGTGATAGAGCCTACAAAATTACAACATTAGCTACCACTTTTGACTCAATACAGTTCGACCACCTCAATTCAGAAATAATCGTTCGGGGATATTTGAATGCCTATAACACAAACTCGCTCAAACATCACAACAAGACCGACGACGAAGGTGGAGAAGCTAAAGTATTTGCCATCAGCTGCGGGTTTACTCAACTTGTAGACGACCCAACGCGGACGTTAGAGAGGAGTGAATTTGCCGCTCTCCTGATTTTTTTTGTAACTTAAATCCTGACTAGTACATAATTACACTTAATTACACTTAGTCCGTCATTAGGCAATTCCGACCACAAACTTATTAGAACGGTTGAACTGCCACTCCTACAGAAGGATCCACCATTGCCTCGAAAAATCTCGCATTACAATCATGCAAACTGGGACGATCTAAGAGAGTTCTAGCTTGATTTTCCTTGGCTCGACGGCTGTTTTGGCACTGGCAACCCATCAATCTGTTGCTAAGAGATTACGCAAATAATTTCCTCAGTAATGAAAGCATACATACCGAATTCCATCAAGTTACCATCAAAAGAAAAGCCCTGGTTCGAAAGAAAATGTGAAAGAGCTGTATGTAGGAAACAGCAACCCTACAAGTACTGGCATCAAAATCAGACCAAATAAATTCGCAATTATTTTACTGAAGCGAGAAACGAATGCAAACGTGTGATTGACAAAACTAAAGAGAAACACAATCAAAGGATCAAGAATCAACTTTTGCAATGCCCCAGTGGCTTGAGGAATTTTTTAGTCGGTAGCAAAAACTGTAAGTAATAACTTTACAAAAACGTATCTCACATCCTTGACAAACGAACGCGGGGTCACAGTGGTTATAGCTTTCATCGCACTCTATCTTAAACGTCCCTCAAGGCAAGGCTCTCTCCACTATAACCAACGTCAACACAACCATCGCAGAAGTTAAGTTTCATCACCGTGATATTCGTAAGATCCTCAAAGAGCAAGATAAGCAAAAAGCATCAGGACCGGACGGAATACCTGCCATCGTATTAAGCACTGCGCCAACGAATTAACACTAATTTTTTCCAGGATTTTTTTCTCTGGCTTACCAAAATGGGATTTACCCATCTTCTTGGAAAGTCGCTCGAGTGCAATTTGTTAAAAAAAAGGTAAAAAAACACGCCCTCAAGCTATCACCCAATTACCTTGCTTCCAATAATCTCCAAAGTCATGGAACGTGTAGTCAATCAGCAACTCCTCAAGTACCTCGAGACAGAATAATTAGCGATAACCAATACGACTTTCGCAAAGAGAGATCGACAGGAGATGTATTGGCCTATGTCACGCATATATGGAGTAGGACAATTATTGAGAACTACGGAGAATCTCGAGCGGCGCTGGATACTTCGAAGGTGTTTGACAGAGTTTGGCATGACAAATTGTTCTACAAATTGCCGTGCTTCGGACTCCCGGCGTCTCTCTGCAGCGGGCTTGCCAGTTTCCTGAAGATGCAGTTGATGGATACATCTCAGACATATTCACCATTAATGTGGGAGTGCCGCAGGCCGCAATACTTTCAACAATTCTCTTCCTCATCTATATTAATGACCTGCTGACCGAAACCAATAATCCTGTTTACAGTTTTGCTGATTATAGTCCCTTGTCTTCCAATTTAGCTCAGAAAAATCTTTACCAGCGACTGAGGCTTATCACCGCAGACAGGAGGTGATTACAACAATTAATCAAGATTTGTCAGTCACGTTTTTTCTATATTTTGACAAGTTGGTCAGAAGAGTATCATGGGAAATAATTTTACTTAGTTACCCCTGCCAGAAGATTTTTTATTCTTAGTTAAATTATTTGTTTTCCAGTTCAATATCCGTTAAAAAATCCTAGGTTTTAGATATTTCGGTTTTTAAAACGCGAGAAATACCGAAAAAGAGGTAGGTTTGGCAACGCAGTATTACTAAAATAATTATTGTGGGTTTATTTAATCTAAAATAAATATTTGAAAATAAATAGTAAAAAAGTTTGTTGAAAAATGCTTCCTAAATCTGACTGGTTTCGAATAATCGGTCAGCTGTATTTATCTCCGGTTACCTGTTGATGTTCCGAATTTCATCGACCGGAACTTGATGTATTAACAATAGAAAGATGAAGGGCAATATTTATAATAACTTGTTAGCATCAAATTATAGAGGTTTTTTGGATGTATCTGTTTGACGTAAACGATTCTACACTAGCAAAAATTAAAACATTTTTGCATTTTCGTTCAGTATTGGTGCAAACCCATGACTTGTCTATTGCTATCACCGAATAAGTCTGCCCCGTCGGCTACAACAGAGCTGCAGATTGGAATATTTCAAACCAAACTTTAATATTATTTGTCCCTGGAAATGAGTTTCAGATTACGTTATATTAAAAATTTTCCGTAGACTTAAAGAAATTGGAATATGTGTATTTGTCACTGTGGCCATATGATTAGTAACCCCAGAATCATCTTAGTTTATAAAATATTGATAATTGTGATATATTGTCATTACGCTTAACGAATAATTTTTAATTGAAACTAAAATCATATAGTAAAAGGTAAAAGGACTGATATATACACATACACCCGCAATAATTTATTGTCCATTCATTCGGTCAGCAAAGAAAGATATACCGCTAGGTGTTTTTACTGCTTTTCCTACATCCCTAAAAGACTTAACACGTGAATGAGTCGAGGTAGCCTCGAGTCAATCGGAACCATAATTCTAAGCTCGTATTCTAGTAATAGGCACCTGTGTGGGTGTGATGGAGGGAACTACATGGGGAGAGCCGTTTAGCTTCTAGGCTATATTGTAATCGTGAATATGGATATTTATTGTTTTGTGCTTGTCCTACCGTTTCTTTATTTAAAAGCTCACCATAAAGTAAAAGAACTAATACATAAAACATTTATACAATGTGGGACATAATGTTCTCAACATATTAGGATATTGAAAATCTAGTAGAACGTTTCTGCATATCAGACAACCTGAAGATAGATTTTAACACATGTCACATGAACAATTTTTCCGACGGAGCGTTTACCACCAATGGAATTTTTTCATCGCAAGATTCGAGGTTTTGGAATACACCTAATCCCAACTGTGTGGCAGGATGACGCAGTCAAGTATATCAAAAGGTAAATGTTTGGTGTGGTACTTTGGAGAACAAAATTTAAGGACCAATTTTTTTCGATAATAATATTAATGGAAAAATCCTTCTATTTTTTTTTGCAGAATGACCAGATATTATGGACGAGTTGCCCCTGAATGTAAGACAAGATCTAAAATTTCAGTTAGTTGGTACCCCTTGTCATTTCTCGGCAGCAGTAAGAGATTGGTTTAACTTCAGTTTTAGAGGAAAATGGATTGGGCGGGCTTCAAATGAAGATGACAATTTTTTTGATTGGCTGCCGAGGTCCCCGGTCACCCCGGTCACACCTCTTGATTTTTTCCCGTGAAGTCGAAAAAAACAGTATACGTGAAGAAATCTCAGCCGATCATGTAAGAAATGCTGTTCGCCGTTTAGAAAAAGCGCATTTGGCTTCGTTTTCAAACAAAATTTTTCAGTTCCCAATGTTTAATGTTACCGAGAACACATGCCGCTTCTCTTTGTACTTTAATAAAATTTTACGAATTTATACTCAGATAATAAACAATTCTCAGACACGAGCAGATTACAACAATTAATCAAGACCTAAAGAAAGTTCAAACTTGGTGAGACAGAAATTTGGTCCAGTTCAATGCAGCAAAGACCCAAGCAGCCACGTTTACCAAGACCAATACAGCGGGTCCTGACATCATTATGGCAGGATCGACCATTGTTTCTGCTGGGTGTCTCACTCAACAGCAATATGTCTTGGCATGACCACGTTGCTAACATCGCAAAATCAGCCTCCCAGAAGCTTGGTGCGCTATTTCGCAACAAGAAACTGTATACATCGCAGCAGTTGCTCTTGCTCTACAAAGCGCAAATAAGACAGTGCTTAGAATATTGCTGACTCATCTGGGGTGCCGCACCAAAGCACATCCTAAAGTTGCTGGATTCCATTTAGAAGAGAGGTGTGCGTCTCGTCGGCGACCCGGAGTTGACCCGGAATCTGGATAGTCTGGAACACCGCAGACTTGTGGCCGATGTATCCCTGTTTTACAGATACTTTCATGGCAGATGTTTCCAGGATTTGGCACGCCTCATCCCGCCCTTGGCAGCGCCTGTCAGACATTCACGACAGACGGCAAGAGCGCACCAGTTCGTCGTACAACTGGAAGCAGCTGGAACATCGCTTTACAAGAACTCCTTTGTCTGGCGCACTGCATCGCTGTGGAACTCACTCCCAGGACATCTGTTTCCTCCGAATTACAACCTACAACTATTCAAGAACCGTGTCAATCAACATCTTCCCACACACACCGCTCGTCGAGCGCCATAGGATCTCCCATTAGTGTGTGTGCCACTGCCTTAAAAAAATCTACCATATGGTCAGAGAATAACAATGAGGTCGGGAAATACCCAAAATTGTAAATGGTGAAGGTAAACAATTGGCAGAATATTTTAATTGCTTGTAATAACTTGAATGTGGAGCAACGCCTACTTATAGTTTTATTTTGCCTTCAACTAAGACGTGTTTTGCTGTGGTAAAATATCTGAAGAGCATTATTTTGTCATTCTCAAAAAATCTTAAACTTCTGTTTTTTAATGTAAAATACAATTTAATTTATAAAATAGTTCAATTGTTGCAATATGCAAATAGATCCGAGTTTGGATTCTTTAGGGACGCATTCAAAAGTAGACATTTTGGAGATCCACAGGATATCCATAAGTATTCATGCTTATTTGGATAAAAAACATAATATCTGGTGGATGTCTAGATCTCGTCATTTTATGTAAGAATTCATCTAAACATCCATGCATGGATATCTTGGACTTAATTTCGAAACAATTTGGGTACCCACTGTTCCTGACAATGTTCGTTCGCAAAACTACATTTATGGCCATCATCAGCTTGACAACATATTTCCAATGCAGTGATTACAAATTATCAGAGATAAAAAAAAAGAAGAGGCTTTTTATATTGCCAATTTTCTTGTCGATTTCCATTCTCCCCATAAATACATTCATTTTGCTGCAGTAACATTAGGCCACATTATTTTACCCTTCGAGTTATATGGCCTGTTTGGCTATGATATATTTCTTTGGAATTCACCATAGGTACTTCCATTTACTCAGTAAATCATTTAATTATCGTAAGCAAACGTATTTAAATATCAATGTTACATTAATTAAAATATTGTAATAACTACTTTAGAACAAAACAATAGTTTCTGTGTATATGAAATTTTCAATTATCTGATACGAGCCTAAGATAAGTGTTCGCTCCCATGTTAAAATTGCTCCGATTGTTTTACAGGTCGTCGGTAAAATATAACAACTTTTGTTGCCGAGTTAACGAGTGGATGCTGGTTAACTGTCGTTTCCGCAACAACTTTTACTATCATGCCCGAATCGATTTATCTATGAAATAGTGAAGCCTAAACAATACATATTTATTTTTATTTATTTGATACATTAAAAATGTCAATCAAAGAGGAAAAACTATAAATTTGGTTTCTAAAAAAAATCCAATAAATGAATACTGGTTTCCAGTATTGCATTCTTTAAAAACATTCATACATTAGAGTTTGCTGTAAATAGTAGGTACTATATAAGTTTAGAAGTAGTACAGTTAATGTTATACATCACATGTAGGAGATAATAAAAGTTAAACATAAATCAACCCACTACTTATTTGTTACATAAATAATTTCAATTAAAGAGGGAAAATTATAAATTTGGTCTCTGAAGAAAATCCCAATAAATGGCTGCTGGTTTCTATCATTACTATTTATTTAAACATATTAGACAGTACAGAGTTTGCTATAAATAGTAGGCACTATAATAGTTTAGAAGTAGTAATACAGTTAATATTTTACGTAACATGTCGGAGATAATAAAAGTTAAACACAAACTAACCCAAACTATAGCTAATAAAATACTACACATAAATTATGTATAAAAAGAAAAACCTGCTGCAAGACATTTCTCTTACTATTAAATTTATTATGCGAAACAATCCCTTAATAATAGTATATTAATGTGATGATCATTTAATGACAGCTATTACGATTAAGAATCACGCCACGAGTCAAAGGCTTGTAATGAATGCGAGTGTCTTAATAGACAATAAGTGTGAGTTGCATACACTATTTTCTCTACGACCAGCTATAATAATGAAAGACAAGAATTTAAATTTTTGAAATATATTAAGTATATAGTAATATGAATTGTCGTAACTGATAAATTTTAAATCTGTCATGATAATGACAATCTTTAACATTGACCGAATATTGTATTGATGCTAGAGTACATTTGATTAGTTCTTTTTTCTGGGAGTTTTTCCAGAATGACCTGTCCACCACTGCAATCTGTAAAATCTATTGCGGCTCTCCTCTAGTTTTGTATCTCCTTGCCCTGATAATGATCCCTCAGTGTAACAGTATGTTACTGGACTGGTTTCTCCCATTTGTGTGGAACGTGTCCTCACAATACCTTCACAGTGGCATAGAACGCGGATTGCAGCTTCGTCTTCTTCTTGGCAAAACTTGCATACGGCTTCATTTGCAAGACCCATCAGACCGCAGACGACATTGGCCGATCAATAAACCTACTATCATTGTGACAACCTTTTTATTATGGCTTAGTAAGTGAGCTGTGTACTTAACTGAGGAACCCTTAATGAATTCCTTAGCTTTTATCTATCCTGGTTGGATATTTTACTATTCATGAGACTCCGTTGCTACCTATTTCGTAACCGATGCCTCAATAGTAGTAGTACACCTGACCACCCCATAAAGTGGTTCTGGTCCCGCTAAAGAGCCCGACGAGCCTGATTTGGCTATTTCATCGGCTCTTTCATTGCCTTTCTAGCAGTTTGAATGTTGTATTGTCGGTCTTAATTAATTTTAGTGCTGTCTGGCTATCGGAGTAGATCGCCATCGTCTTATTGGTGGCTTGTTCTCCATTTTATTTATGCAATATTCTATGGCCGTTACTTTTACCTGAAACTTCGTGGAAATATTTCCCATAGATATTGGAAGACTAGTTCCCGTCCTTGGTTAATTTATATCGGCTTCGGCATCTTGATTAGTCTTGGAGCTATCAGTATACCAGACGAGCTCTGTCCTCAGTGGTCGGCCTTTTTCCATTTGCTTTTTCTGCTAACACGATCTGTTTTCAAGCCTGTGTAACGCTCAGTTCCCACAAAATACAAACTAAATTTACATAAATCTCCAAGTTCACAAAAATCTCCAAGCTCACAATCGGTGGTACAGCCTTTAGTGCAGGAACAATGGCGGCCCCCAGCTTTTAGACAGTGGAGAAGGGTCGTGGTGAGTTATAACGAGGTTAACTTATCGCCATGCCCTGATGCTGGAACTTCAGTGAGATTCGACCAATAACCACGAATTGCTCTCCTCCCCGCTGTAACCTATTGAGAAAACTTGGAAAGGTAAACCAAAAAAAGAAATACCACCTCAATTAAACAAAAATAACAAGTGTATATTCAGTATTGGTGACTATACTTTTGAATTAGATAAGAAAAATATTTGCTACAAGAAGAATTTCTTGTATATGTAGCTATGACAATTAATATATAAATGTATGCTAAAGATGGAATAATAAAAGTAACGGTTTAAAGTTAAGTAGTACTTTATGTTATATCTACGGCGCCCTATAAATACGAAGACGTGATCACGTGTCGTTTACACGCCCTTGATTGATGCTATCAACCTACACGTTACAAAATATAATAACTTCTTCTATTTCTACACTCTAAATAACTATAATCAATAAGCGAGAAGTTAACGTGCTAGTTCAAATGTACTAGAGATTCATGTATGCAAAATATTCATTAATGTAAGTAAAATATCCACCTATTAATTAGTATCCGTACCAAAGATAAACCTATATATACGAACAGTTCCAAAAATATTTATATCATACAACGTTGGATAGTATAAAGCATGCAATCAAGACTACGCTGAAAGAAATAAAACACGCGATCAAGACTACGCTGAAATTAATTAATTATACGCCGACACTATCCGGATTAGCTGGGTAATCCAGTATACCTATGCTAACTATTGAGAATAATCCGTTACTCCCAAATAACTTGAAGGTCGCTATATTTTAAATCAAGCAAAACCCTTAATCACCTTCATTAAACAAATTCACCGAAACTTTAATTTAAGTAGCCCTAAATCGCCAATCAAATAAAACGCAATAATAAAATGAAATAAAATAAAAGTTCCAAAATACACTAGATAATATCCTAAAATAAGGCTTATCTGATACGTTATCAAGCCACCAGTGAGTTCATCCAGGATCCAGATGTTCGTCAAATCACTGGAGCGTCAAGGTCGAGAAGACACACTCCGTAAGCGTTGAGGCTTGGATCAGACAGCGAGTCACGTAGTTGACCTGATGGTTACTCCGAAACCACGTGGAGTTCGGAGGAGTCTCAGTATGCAGTCTGGAAACCCAGGAAGGAAACCGGAACGTAAGGGAAGGCCCATAAAAACCAAAAATCCAAAAATAAAATCCAAAAATCCAGACAGATCCCAAAATAAAAAGTCCAAAAACCCCTGAAACAAATAGGGCAAATTAGAACAGTGATCAAGTCAAAATATGAAGGAAACAGGTACGGAATATCAACAAATAACAGATCGAAACAATATCTGTATCAAAATTACTCAAACAACATACCTTTAGATGTTAAAAGGGGTTCATGCGTGTGGCAGCTCTCGAAAGTCAAATCCCCAAACGTAGGTGCAGGTGGTCGAATCTACAAATCTTCCTTCATCTACAATCATCCATCAGACGAGAAACCATCGACGACCACAATCCTGTTCAAGGGCTTCGTTGAATAATCCCCTAACTAGGGCACTGTATATTTCACACGAAATATCAGTATCTCAACGAAAATTTCCAATTTCGAGAGCCACGCACTGGAACCTACTGATTCCTTCAATATTACATAAAGACTAAATTGGCTTGCTCCAAAAATGACGAGGCTAGCAGAATCAATATTGCGCCAGCCCAGCATGCTATGTTGCCAACAGTGTCTCTATTTGTGACAAAATACTAGAAAGTTATGATGTCATACTACCGGATTCGCCAAATGAAAGCGATAAAGCAATAAAGTAACTCATCATCGAAATGATTTGAATCATTTAGAACTTACTTTTCAAATGCTTAGCGAGAATACATAACCCACGCGTTATGCGGCAGTCCAAAATTACAGTCAACACATGCCACTAATAGCGTTATGCCAAATAAGGCATTAACTTGGCAACCGTGTCGACCGTGAAGACCACGCAATTGTCCAGAAAGCTGTCAATTATACCGCCAAAATTACTCCTACAGACTATATGAAACATAGAACACTTTCCTGGTCGTAGGGTATTATCTACTCCGAGCTGAAATATTATCGAACTTTAATACCAAATAATCAGCGGAGTACTCCGTCACTCTACAAGCCTAGAGTGCTAAACATTGATGCCATCGAATACAATCAGCAAATTCAAGCGTATGATAGCTAAATCCTGCAGTAAAAGCAACGCGAATTAGAGTGGTTCTCGGGTCGATATCGATTGACCGATCCGATGCGGCTTCTACCGATCGTCTATGAGTCTATGGTCCGAATCCGAAGTGACATGTCATACTTCTAACAAACGTCATTGTATAATTCTCAAAATGAAAATAGTCAGATAAATGACCTAAGTAAAACAATATAAGCAGTATAAATCAACGGGAAAATTCCCACAGAATGGCCATCAAGTGTTCAAAAAGTAAGATATAATTTCAGTGCTAGATATCCCTAAATAATATCACAACATATTTGTATTACGTTTCAACTAGGTACTCTGCCAATCTGTAACCAATCTATAATACTATTGTTCTCTTTTAGACACACTATCCAAGAAAGGGCTGAAATACATTCCAGAAAGGCGAAATTACATTCTAGATTCCCAAAATATCTCGAATCAGCAATTAAGAACCATAATTATCGAAGTCGAAGGTATGTTATCAAACTGAGAGAATGAAAACAAGCCAAGAGATTAGACAAAAGGTCCCTTCCCCATTTAGAAGAGCAGCACAATAAGATAAAAGCAAGGGGCAATCACCAATATAGAACTAAGCTTTGTGGTTTCAGCTGTAACGATATACCATGTGTAAAGTTAATCCGTTCATATGAAGGCATTTGCAGTTGATATTTATATATATAGACATAAATATGAAATATTTGCTTTAGAATACCTAGTTTAATGTAGTACTATTAAGATGTTTATATAATTTTTGTAATCTATTTTAATAAATAATATGATATTTGATCATTTTCCCTTCAGAAATATGTCAATCTATGGTCGTCCTACGTCATTTTTTTTCTTTGAGAGCTGTTCGCGCTTACGCCATTCTTTCACGATGTGGAGAGCTCCTTGTCTTCTATCCGAGAGTGCGCCGGTAAATATTCCTTGCACCAATATCGCTATATCATCTGCATATCCTAGGCATAGGAAACCTTTAGCAGATAATTTTTTGAGCAGATCATCTACCAGGATGGGCCACAATAGTGAAGAGAAAAAGCCTCCTTGGAACGTCCTCTACCTACTTTAGCTATAATCGTGGATTCGCTCGAGGATATTATTCTATTTGGCGGACATGCTTGTATCCATTGGCATATAGTGGCCGGTATCTGCCTTCTTTCCAGCGCTCTCTTAATGGAAAGGGTTGAAGCATGAATAAATGTTCCTTCTATATTAAAAAAAGTGGTTACTGCTATCTTTTTGTCCTCTACTGACGTTGAGAGTGGCCTAGTAAGATTGTCAGGTGCCAAGTCCGTCGATCTACCTGAATTAGTTGCATATTGATGTTCACTTAAGCTCTTAAATACCTGTCAACCAGCCATTCTAGGAGTTTTGACATACATGATGACAGGCTTATTGATCTGTAAGATTTGGGTAGATTGTCCAATATTCTGTCTGCTTTTGGTACGTATACAATCTTCACCTGTGTCCACACATTTAATATACAGATTTTACTTAAGTGCGGTATTAGTACATCGTGTTATTTTTGCAATAGTGCAGGATAAATTGCTTTCAGTCATGGGGATTTGAACATTTGTGACTGATGTATAGCCAGCCTGATCTTGTCGTCGCGATATGTGCCTTACTTGCCTCCAGTCTAGTCTTGATGGTTTCCATAGCTTACTTGGTTTCTGCAGCATGTAGTTGTTGTCATTCCTTTTGAGCAAGTCAGCTCCATTACTTTCGGATCCTTCCTTCGCCAAGACTTTGTGGATTCTCGAGCAGTGTGCGGTTTTCTTAAAACTTTCACAGAATCTCCACCACGAGCCAGTATCTTTTGGATTTTCGAATATCTTTGTTATATTCCGTGAGTGTTGATCTGTAAGTATCCCAGCCTTCTGACTGTGACACGCAGCTTGTTAAGCTTTTCGTTCCACCAGAAATTGGTTTCTGTTTGTGTCCATGTTTTTCTGGACAGTTTTGTTCTGCTGGCCGTACTCATCACCTATCCCACGAATTCCCCTGCCAGCTCCAAACTCTTCGTGTCTCTAACTTCTACTGCGTTACCTTCCACACTTTCTCTGAGGGATTCAGAATATCCTTCCCGGTTAGTGTCTCTCGGACTACGAAATAATACTGCTTTAAGAGATCGATTTTCTTTTTTGTCAAACCTTATGATGCTGTGATCTGAGCCGGATGGCTCTTTTGAAACACGCTGCGATGTTGTATTTTTATTGGTTATAAATCTAGTTAATGACTCATTGTAGTATAGGTAGTAAATGTGTAATAAATAAATTAAGTAAAGTGTATTCACGAAAACGACAATTGCAGGGCAATATTAATATTATATTGAATTGAATGGATGCATTGGGTTTTGTACTATTCTTCCAGGTTACTAATGTTTTGTCAATATTATAATATAATTTAAAGTTGGAGCGCATTTAGTGCCGGGACATTATTGGCGGGATATTTTTGAAATAGTAGCTATTATAGAAAATTTTGCATTGACTATAAAAGGCACCTATCGCTATTTTAGTATGCTCCACATATTTTCGCAATAAAAATTGGCCATTAGAAGCAATCGCCTGCAAAAATTACTAAACTACCGAAGAAACCATTCGGTGACAGAACGTGCTACCAAATTCTTAAAATAGCTGCTGAACGAGCGTTATATCTGCATTATTTCCAAATTTAGGAAACTGTAAAATAGTCTAAATTGCTTAGAACTTGTCTCGTAATCAAGATAAAGGTCAGTGACTTCTTTTTTACAGACCTATAATTTTTTTAGACGCTAGAGCACGACCTTCACTTCAGTACGAAAGGATCGAGATGAACCGAAATATATATGTTATATTTGTTTTTGTCATACCGAGTGAGTCAAACACTAATTTAATAATACGTTACGCAATTTTACCTTTTCTAAATTTGCCTGATTTATTTCCTCTATTTTTTTATGCTTATAAAATAGAAGCGTTTCCGTTATTTGTAGGAACAATTTGAAAAATATGCTCCCGTTGGGATTTTTCTTGCTTTGTCAATATTACAAAATATTTTACTACTGATATTAGGGAACAAGGCAACGCATAACGAAGAGCACCTTTGACAATAGAAAAATACGACTTTGTAAATTGAAAAATATTTTAGCTGAAAAACACGGAAATTAATGAATGCAAATTTGCATAAAATAAATTTTTCTACACACATGTTAAAAATGGAACTTTTAACACTGTCTACCAGCCTTAAAAATGTTACTTTAAGGCACTAGTGTTAAAAGTAAAATGTAATTTTTTTCAAAAAAACGTCAAATAACATTCCTATTTTATTTATTTACAATTATATTAATAGTACAATTTGAACAACCTGAAAAATTAATTCCTTCCTCAGTTCTGCTATTCTTTGTGGTTGAGGAGGATTGAACAGAAACAACAGCATGCCCAGTTGATGTTGAAGCATCATCGGCTGATGTCGTTTGTAATGTAAGCAATTTTCGAGCAATAGAATTTTTATTTTCCAAGGAATTCACGATGTAGCCTTCTGCAACAGTTGTGGATTTCCATCTCCCATGCCGCTTAATTGTCGTCAAATTTGCTCCAGCATCCGCAAGTAAGGTCGCAGAGGAACGGCAAAAGCAATGCTCCATATAGAGTGTTGAATTTGGAAGTTGCAGAAATCTTGCTATAGCAGCAGGAAATTTTCGGACCGTATTAATTCCGATCGAATTTCTGGTACATTTACCTTTTACATATTTTTGGAAGAGCCGCCGATGCCCGACATCTGCCGGACGAAGATCAGTATATTTTCGATAAAAATCCAAATAAAATTTTTCAACGATAGTGAAATTTCGTGGTACCTTGGTTTTGGTATCTGATATATTATAAATAATGAAGTCTCCATATCTTCTACGTTGTCAAGAGTCAACTGATAAAGCGCTTCCTTGCGGCAGGCACCAAATACCCCTACAGTCGTAGCTACTTTCATTAGAAAGTACTCATCGTCCGGTGCGCACTTTAGAAACTTTTTAGTTTGGTCTCTAGTAAAAATTTTAGATTTATTGGCCTGGTAACCCTTTCCTTGACGCTTCAAGTAGGCAATCAGTTTAAAATGTTTGCTGATATCTACGTTGTTATTTACACGTAGAATAGCTTTGATCATTGAATAATGGGACCAAAGAGAAGATGACTTTCATATCTTTGCCTTGTCCTCAAAATAAGCCAGGAATATGTTTTCGGAATACTTTCCAGGAACGCCTTTGTTTTCACACCATTTTATAAATTTATTATGAGCAATCTCATATTGAATTTTTGATTTTCGTGGCAGTAAATTCAAGGTAGCTCTGTTAGCAGCTTCTTCTATGTCTTTAAGTGGATCGATTTCTTGTATTTCTTACATTTTTGGCAAATCACAACAGCCAGTGCTAGCGTTTTAATAAAACAGACAGGACCTTTGAAATTTTTTATTTTTCTGTAAACAAATCAGCCAACAATGATGGTTGCTAGTTTTTATTGCCAAAATGTGAGCTTCGATAATTTAATATAAATATACGATGCTATTAGAAACTACCTGGATGTAAGAGATTCTAAACATTTAATTTTTAATTATTGTATGCTTTTTATTGCCGTGTGTAGAAAAAATATTGTATGATATATGTGTTAAAAGTATTTTTAAGGCACTCATGTGGATTGCAAAACTCGATTCTGCAATTTTCTGCAAATTTCCACATTCGTACTTTAATAATTTACTTTTAACACCTATATCATAAATAACTATTATGTTCTCAATTTTATTAAAGTTTCTTAATTTACTCTAAAATTCACGAAGCATATTAAATATAATATGTATAGTTCTAAAGAATGGGCAATTTATCTATAGGGTTCTTCAAGCATTTCTAGAGATCAGAAACAGATATGTCTTTGAAATTTTGGTTGGGGTCAAAGTAGACTATGGCCTACTGTCGAAAATTATTTTACCTAACAAGTGCGGAAAGTGACACTTTTCCGCACGAGGCGGCAGTTGTACGAACGACGTGAAGCGGAGTTCGGGCAAGCCGTCAAGGGCGGAAAAGACACTTTCCGCATGTGTTAGGTACAAAATTTTTCCTACGATCGATTTACAGTGTGTCCACGGATTTTTATTCCATTTGTCTTTTTGGGGATTCAATCCGTGGACACACTGCAGTTCTTAGATAAACGTCAATTAGGTTTGAGGTATATAATAATATGCTGTAATTAAAAAAATTATTGAGCTTCTTGAGTATTTCATCTTATTGAGTGTTTTAGATAAGATATTCATTAATTTAACAAATCGTGCGGAAAAGTTACTTTTCAGTGCTAGTAGTTCTGAAAAGTAACCTTTCAACACGATTTTTTTTTATAGAATTATAAACAGTAAAACAGATAAATATTACAAAAAAATCTTTATTTTAGACTAGAAGAATAGAGAACTGAGAACAAATTAAACATATTATTAAAGTTAAACGTGTATTTCATAAATGCTTTATATAAACTTTTGTAGGATAACAAAAACAAATTAACGATAAATATTAAAATTAAATGTGCAATTGATATTTGTAGCATACTGTAGATTTATTGCAGATGCCATGTCTTAAAGAACTTCGTTGGTTTTTACTTGAATTTGATGTGTATTTGCTAATGTCTGACCTCCTTCGGATACACATTCTACCGAACGTTGTATTTGGAGCTGACTTTGATTAGAGCAACTGGGTATTACATTTTCCATTGTCCTTTCTGACAAAACTGGATCCATGGGTATTCTCGAAGACGTTTTTACGATATTCTCGGCAATTTGGCTTTTATTCGTTAGGGAATCATTAATATAGGATTCGGATACATTGGCTGACTTCCATCATCCATGCCTTTTAATATTAGTGATATTGGTTCCAGAATTTGCCAACAAGGTTGCTGAGGATCTTCGAAAACAGTGGCACGTCTGCATTTCTGGATTTTTCAAGTTCAGGTACCCAGCAATGTTAGACGGTATTTTACCAAATGTATTGATACCAACGCTTTGATTCGTGAATTTTCCGTTTCTATAAAATAGAAAAAAGCGTTTGTTTGTGGCGTTCACAGGTCGCGCAGCCACGTACTTTCTGTACAGTTTTATGTAGCTAGTTCTTATCTCGCTCACAAACTACAAATTTTCTCGATTTATTGGTTTTGGTAGATGGTATGGTGATTACCAGAATGTCTTTTTTATCTGCAATGTTTTCGGTCGTCATCTTTATCAACTCCTCACGTCGACAAGCACCTGCTGTACCAAAAATTGTAGTTATTTTCATCATGAGATAGACGTGGTCTGGAGCAATAAAAATAAAATTTTCTACATCTTGTTGTTCCAAAATTTTGGATTTTTTTGGTTTGTAGTTATCGTTGACTCTCTTTAAATAGGATGTGAGTTTATGATATTTGCTTATATCAACGTCCTTCTCAAGTTTTATGATTAATTTTAGCATTGAATATTTTGACCATAGCGTTGATGGGGCATATGTACTTGATAATATATGAAAATATGCTAGCAATACCTCTTCCTTTATTGTGGATAATTTTTTTTTATTTCACCAGGACTCGAACAAACTGAACTCTTTTCTGTAACGTTCCTTAAGTTTTTCTGGAATCAGAGTACTATTTGCTACGTTGATGGCCTCTATGATGTCTTCTGAAAAACTTTCTCCTTCAAACTGTTCTTCGCTATTAAATGGATAGCGCAAAAACTTGCAAAAATGATGAAACTGAAGAAAGGCTACAGTTGTTGATTGACAATGTTTGATTGTTTGACATTTGCTGAGGTATAAAACAATATTTACCACCTGCTCCAGAACGGGGTGATGTGTATTTGATATTTTAATCACAACCTGCACCTAATTACTGTAATATATACCAGGGGTGTCAAATTAGTAGAACATTTTATATAAATTCTGTCACAATTTCAAAAATCGTGCGGAAAAGTAGTACTTTCAGCACGATCGTAGGAGAATAACTGTTTGCGACCGTGGTGTTATCAGATTTATCCGTACCGACATCCGTACCGACAGACGACAACAGCGCACCCATTCGTCGTTCAACTGATAACACCTAGAACATCGCTTTGCAAGGACTCCTTTGTCTGGCGCTCTGCATCACTGTGAAAATCACTCCCAGGACATCTTCCCTCTAATTACAATCTACAGTTATTCAAAAACCGTGCAAATCAACATCTTCCCACACACACCGCTTGTCGAGTGCCATAGGATCTCCTTTTAGTGTAAATGTTTCCTCTCAGTACCTATCGCCATAGGTAATGATAGAGAAAATTAACGACTTAAGTTCCAAAAATAAACATCGCATTTTTATTCAAAGTTTAATAGATATCGGTAAGCCAAAAAAACGAATGTCTGATTCTAATCTTAGTACTAAAAGTAGATCCAAAAATCATAGATTTAAATCAAATTTTCCTATCACATTGAGTTTGACAACTTGCAGAATGTTTGTAGTGCCGCTTTCTAGTCTTTCTACGAAATCAAAAAAAAAATAAAAATAGTTGAGCGTCTCTGCTCTTTAAAAAGTATGAGTCGAACACCTTAAGATATGAGAAGAAAATCTTCTGGTTTTCGAAGTAAAGTGACTCTAGGTGAAAGGAACCCGCACACTTTTAATGGGATTTCAAAGAATGACGGAATTTGATAAAATTTTAGTATGTTGTAGCTCTCGGCCTCCTGATAAAAAGGTTCCATGGGCCCAAAATGATCCTATGATTGGTTTCCAAGATACAGTGGCGGGTGCAATAATTCTGGTTCGATATTGTGTGCTGGTAGCCTGCCTAGAAGAATATTGAAAGATAGCGCATAAAAATTCGTCTGACAAACTTTGGCGAATTTTGGATAAAAAGAAAATTAAATCATTTTTGGAAATATATCTAATCTTTTCATATACCACAACTGAGCCAACGCAATACTTATGATAAAGATCGCGAAATTGTTCTCTGTTCAAAGATGTTAGTGACTTAAAATCTTGATTAGTGAAATTTTCTGCATTCTCTATTTTAGAATTGTCGGCAGCTTGGTGTCTTAAAGAGCCCATAAAAAGTTTCAGTTCTCCGCTTTTTAATATTAGGGGTTTTTCAATAGATTTTAGACCATTTAGCAATGGAGAAAGAAGCAAGTCTTGGTCATTTAAATGTCCCTGGCATACTTTAGATTCTTCGGGAACATATATGTCCTTTTTTGTTTGTTTTTTTGGCCTGTTATCTTTCGTGGCTGTAGAGTAGGCCATGGCCTATTTGGCCTAACGGAAAAAACGCCACTGCCCATACCCGCCACTGTATCTCTGAAACCAGTCATAGGATCGTTTTGGGTCCATGGAACCTTTTCATCAGGAGGCCAAGGACTACAACATAATAAAATGTCATCAAATTTCGTCATTCTTGGAAATCCCACTAGAAGTGTGCGGGCTCCTTTGCCACTTTATTGATAATATCCTGGTGAATCAAGTTCTTTGTTCAAATATCATAAAGAAATATTTATCTTCTCAGCTTAATGCTGAAGTTATGCACACAATATTCCTAGCCAACCATTCGAAGTGTAAAAATGCGAAATATATTTTTTCTCAAGCATTTTCATGAAAACTTCAACTTGTCATTTGATCGTCCGCAGATCGATGTCTGTTCCAAGTGTGACTAGTTAGAAGTAAAACTGAATCATATCGCCTAGCGAGTGGTGCCTGCAGGACTTATGGTACACAAGAGCAGGAGAACAAAAACATATTTTGCAAAAATAAAATGTAGTTTTGGGTAAATTAACGATTTACTAGTATCATGAAGGCAAAAAACACCAAGGCACTGCTGAAGTTTTTTTTTTAATGGCTATATAAACAATAAAATTCCAGAAGATGTTGAATGTGGTAGAGCTGCATCTATTTTGTGACGAATGTACAGATAATAATCAAAACAACCATACGATACAAACTAACCCTATAATATGTCTTGTGGCTCTAGTAAGGACAAAGATTTCCTGAAAATCACTATTTACTTTTCGCAACGAGGTCACTCATTTGATGATTGTGACAAGGATTTCGGTACAGTTAAAATGAAAATTCGTCACAACGACCCGACCGGAAGAACATGAAGAGTTAATCGGCTTCATATACACACAATAAATTTGACGTTAGACATGTTACGTAGATGCTTTCAAAAAGTGGTGCTCGGATTTCTTTGGAAAGGGAGTCCCAAAAGGAGAAAAGTTAGTTTCACTATCAACTCATATTATGGATGCAGCATTTGTTCGGACTATTTGGGTGTGGTATTTGCCAAATCATATATTGACAGCGTTATTGAGGAACAGTTTCTTCTTTTAAAAATGCTGCAAAGGGCCAGATCGTCAATGCCGATCCTCAAAATTTTCCTGCCGATCAAGGGAAAATTCCAATAAATATAAAGAAAATTTGAAGACAATATATTCCAGATAATTACTAGATATTCTACAATTTAATCTCTGAATGGCCCCCTACAACAGCCGAAGAAACGGAACGAGAGTGAAATTTTAAAAAATTCTTCTTTTATTTTTTCTAAATATTTTATGTTTATGTTTGTAATAAACAATATTAACCTTATTATAATAAGTATTTTCATTTTAAAAAACCTGTTCATTTTGAAACCGGGTCATCTCTTTTTCAAAAATGGCAATTTTTAAACATTAAATATTTATGGCCGTATATGTTAATTTATGAAGCGAAAAACATATTACAAGATATTATTTGGCAAATATTAAGATGTTTTTACTTCTTCTGCAAAATTAAAAATGGCCGATTCTATCGCTCTTTCCAGGATACACAACATATCAGAATCATCTTTAATAAATACCTACAGGAAGGTTCCAGTACCGGAATACTGGCTAGAAGCAGAAGTTATTCTACTCTTTAAAAATGGTGACTCGGCCGATATAGAAAACTATAGACCAATCAGTTTACTATCCCACCTATACAAGCTCTTCACAAGGATAACACTACTAACCGATTGACCCCTAAACTCGAATTCTACCAACCTGTAGACAGGCTGATTTTCGCAAAGGGTATGGAATAATGGACCACTTACAGACAATTCGTGCCCTGATGGAGAAAACAGCAGAGTATAGTATCCCAATCCATGTGGATA